>JARYGA010029624.1:0-10000 GCA_030545235.1 Helianthus tuberosus | reverse complement strand
ATGGCTTCGTGAAGTCCAATTTCTTGGACACGTTGTTAGTGAACGTGGCATCGAAGTAGATCCCGCCAAGATAGAAGCCATTATGAATTGGGAGGCACCAAAGACGCCAACAGAAATTCGCAGTTTTCTGGGTCTAGTGGGATATTATAGAAGATTCATTGAGAATTTCTTAAGAATAGTTGCACCATTGACTTCTTTGACCCGTAAAAATGTAAAATTTGATTGGGGTCCGAAACAACAAGAATCCTTTGAGATTCTTAAGCAGAAATTGAGCAATGCTCCAGTGTTGACATTGCCTGAAGGAATCGAAGAGTTTGTCGTTTATTGTGATGCATCACACACCGGTATTGGTTGTATACTTATGCAAAAAGGCAAGGTGATTGCCTATGCATCACGACAACTAAAGGTGCATGAAAAGAATTACACCACCCACGACTTAGAACTGGGTCGTTGTATTCGCACTAAAGTTATGGAGACACTATTTGTATGGAACAAAATGTGTAATTTATTCGGATCACAAAAGTATCCAACACTTGTTTAATAAAAAAGAGCTCAATATGAGACAACGCCGCTGGATGGAAACTTTAAATGATTATGATTGTGAAATTCGCTGCCATCCCGGCAAGGCGAATGTAGTTGCCGATGCTCTAAGCCGAAAAGAGAGAGTTAAACCTATCAGGATTAATGCTAAGAGCATTGAACTGAAGAATAGCCTGAATGAAAGGCTATTAGCTGCACAGAAAGATGTTGTTTTGGAAATTAACCTTCCAGATGAAAAGTTAGGTGTAATTGCTGAACAGTTAACACCTGGAAAGGATGGAATTCTCAGACTGAATGGAAGAATCTGGGTTCCCATTCATGGAGGACTTTGAGATATAATCCTCCAGGAAGCTCACAACTCCAAATATTCAGTTCACCCTAGAGGTGACAAGATGTATCAAGATTTGAAAGCTAATTATTGGTGGATAGGGTTGAAGAAATCTATTGCCACCCATGTAGCTAAATGCTTGACCTGTGCTCAGATTAAAACAGAGCATCAAAAACCATCGGGTCTACTTCAACAGGCAGAACTTCCCACATGGAAGTGGGAGATGGTAACTATGGACTTTCTAACCAAATTACCTAAAACAAGGCTCGGAAATGATACCATATGGGTTATAGTTGATAGACTGACTAAGTCAGCACATTTCTTACCCATCAAGGTGTCGCAACCCTCGATCCCTTATCTGTCTCGGGAACGGGCGGACGCGAACTCAGAGTTTCGGTGGTATCAGCAGGTTAATTTGGCAGCGGAAATTACATCAGGACCGTAGTTAGGAAATGTTTATCAGAGTAAAACCACCATAATTAATATTAATAATTACATGGGCAAAACCCAAGTTTCTTATTACAATACATTTATAGGGATAAACCCTATTTTATTGAATTTAAAACATCGTCTTTTAGGTAACTTTTATAGCCACACTTTTCCCAAGCCTTCAGTGCTCTCCAGCTGGATTTTTACTAATTGGCTGTCACATTGTGTTACCTGAAACGCGTTTTAAAAACATTTGTCAGTGGGAAATACTGGTGAGTGAATCCCAGTTTAATCAAGAAACATTTTATCAATTAAAACAGTATTGAGAGCGATCACATTGTTTATTTCTACACAATTACTCATTCAGTACTGTCAATCCTGACTTGCGGGTCATATTACACATTGACTAACTCGTTGTCCAATGGTAACGTACTGTCATCCCGACTTACTACTCGCGGTAGTAAATTTTGTATACAAAACCCCAACATACCGGCAGTAATTGAAGAACTACAAAGACTCAATCACCGCTTAATCACATTGTAAAACATTTAAGGTTTTGTAAAATATTACAAAAAGTTTAACAAAAAGAGGATAAACTCACATTGCTATCTTAGACTTCGCGTAAGGGTTTCCTGGGAATAATCTATAATTTATACAAATGTACATAGGTTAGTATCATAACCCTTTAAAAATATTAATGATACCCTCCCCGAGACGGTATTCCAACAACTACGTCGGGCAGAACCACGACAGTTGTTACGGAACCCAAAATCAATCGGGCAGCGTATCTATCACGAAACTGGGGTTATAATACTTACAAGGAAACAGAACTTCGCTAATTAGGGGGGTATAATACCCGAGTATTATGCCTTCTATCAGAATTTTAGAGAAAAGAAATCGTTGTGAGCGAATTCGAAATGAAATCCGATGGCCCTTATTTATAGTTGCTGAGTCTGGTCCTTACGCGACCCGCGTAAAACAAAGACAAGGGTTACGCGGCCCGCGTAAACACTGGTCAAACATATAGCTGGGCTGAGTCGATGTGTAGGTCTGCCGGGTGTTGGGCCACGTGGCGGCCCAGGGCTGCGCCACATTTTCAATCTTACGCGGCCCGCGTAAGAGTTGGGTTGGGTCTACGCGGCCCGCCTCAACTTATGTTTCAGATTTTTATTTATTTTTAATATTATTTAATATATTTGAGGCCCGTTTACGCGTATGGGGTGTATTTTGGGACATATTAGGATATTTTAAAATATACTAGGGTGTCGGAAAATTATGAGGGTGTCGGTTTTATTGAGGGTTGTTACATCTTCCCCACCTTGTTTTAGAGCTCGTCCTCGAGATCTACGGAAATAAGTACGGATATTTCCTTTGCATTTCTGATTCAAGCTCCCATGTGTACTCAGGTCCTCTTTTGGAGTCCCACTTTACTTTGACCAGAACTAGTCTCTTATACTTGAGGTTCTTGACTTTCATGTCTTTAATCTGTAGAGGTCTTTCTACAAACTTGAGTTGTTCATTTACCTCTATATCCTTAAGAGGTACTATTAGTGATTCATCAGCTAAACACTTTTTGAGATTTGATACATGAAATACATCATGTATTCCTGCCATTTCCTCTGGCAGTTGTAGCTGATAGGCTACAGGTCCTATTTTTCTAATAATCTTAAAAGGTCCAACATACCTGGGACTTAGCTTTCCCCTTTTGATGAATCTTACTACTCCTTTCCAAGGAGAGACCTTTAATAATACTTTATCTCCTACTTGAAATTCTAATGGTTTGCGTCGGTTATCAGCATAGCTCTTCTGTCGATCACGTGCTGCTTTTAGTCGTTCCTTGACTTGAATAATCTTATCAGTGGTTTCTTGCACTATCTCAGGTCCAGATAGTTGCTTTTCCCCAATTTCTGCCCAACAGACTGGGGTTCGGCACTTTCGTCCATAAAGTGCTTCGAATGGTGCAGCGTTGATACTTGTGTGATAACTATTGTTATAAGAAAATTCTATTAAAGGTAAGTGATCATCCCAATTACCTTCGAAATCAATTACACAAGCTCTAAGCATATCTTCCATTGTCTGGATTGTCCTTTCACTTTGTCCGTCTGTTTGAGGATGATAAGTTGTGCTTAGATTTAACTTGGTTCCCATTGCCTTTTAGAAACTTGACCAAAAATGAGAGGTAAATCGACTATCCCTATCAGAAATAATTGATAAAGGAATTCCATGTAAAGAAACAATTTCATTTACATATAATTTGGCTAGTTGTTCCATACTAAAAGTTTCATTCGTTGGTAAGAAATGAGCTGACTTGGTTAGTCTATCTACAATCACCCAGATTGTATCATTACATTTCTTTGTTTTGGGTAATTTAGTAACAAAATCCATTGTTATCAATTCCCATTTCCACACTGGTATTTCTAACTGTTGTAGAAATCCTGAGGGTTTCTGGTGTTCAGCTTTAACTTGTGAACAAGTTAAACATTTAGAAACATAGGCTGCTATGTCCTTTTTCATTCCTATCCACCAGAAATTTTTCCTTAAATCCTGGTACATTTTATCATTTCCTGGATGCATCGTATATTTAGACTTATGGGCTTCTTCTAAAATACGATAACGTAGGTTTCCTAATTTAGGTATCCACATTCTTTTCTCATGGAATCTCCAAATTCCATATGTTCCTTGTTCTAATTCTTTTAACATACCTTTTAATTTTTCAGTATCATCCTTGATTACTGATTCTTGTGCTTCTCTTATCCGATCATTTAAATCTACTTGTAGATTTAATTTAAGAGAACATTCCCTTTTTGGCTTTTCATTATACTTTCGGCTTAAAGCATCTGCTACTACATTTGCTTTTCCTTCATGATACTGGATATCACAATCATAATCACTGAGCATCTCCATCCAGCGTCTTTGTCTCATATTCAACTCCTTTTGCTTGAAAATATACCTTAAACTCTTATGATCAGTGAAAATGGTAAACTTACTACCATAAAGGTAATGTCTCCAAATCTTAAGAGCGAAAATTATAGCTCCTAGTTCTAGATCATGGGTTGAATAATTCTCTTCATGATTCTTAAGTTGTCTAGATGCGTAAGCTATAACCTTTTGTCGTTGCATCAATACACATCCATAACCTAATTTGGAAGCGTCACAATAGACTACAAAGTCTTCAGTTCCTTCTGGTAATGCTAATATGGGTGTATGGGTTAATCTTTGCTTAAGAATTCTAAATGCTTCTTCTTGTTTTAATCCCCATTCAAACTTAACATATTTACAGGTTAGCTTAGTTAAGGGAATGGCTATTCTAGAAAAATCTTGAATAAATCTTCTATAATAACCGGCCAATCCTAAGAAACTTCTAACCTCGGTTGGTGACTCAGGGGTTTTCCATTTAGTAATTGCCTCGATCTTTGTGGGATCCACATGAATTCCTTCATGATTAACTAGGTGTCCAAGAAATTGTACCTGTTCTAACCAAAATTCGCACTTAGAAAATTTAGCATAAAGCTTTTCCTTTCTTAATAAACTTAAAAGTGCGTGCAAATGCTTTGCATGATCCTCCTTATTCTTAGAGTAAATAAGAATATCATCTATGAAAACAATTAAGAATTTATCCAAATATGGCTTACATATTCGGTTCATCATGTCCATAAATGCAGCTGGGGCATTGGTTAAACCAAATGGCATGACAGTAAATTCATAATGTCCATACCTCGTTCTAAATGAGGTCTTAGGAATATCCTCTTCCTGTTCCTTTAATTGATGATATCCTGACCTTAAATCGATTTTAGAGAAAAATCGAGCTCCTTGCAGTTGATCGAACAGATCATCGATTCTTGGTAATGGGTACCGATTCTTAATCGTGACCTTGTTTAATTCACGGTAGTCAATGCACATACGCATTGATCCGTCCTTCTTTTTAACAAACAGTATCGGCGCTCCCCATGGTGACGAACTTGGATGTATGAATCCTTTTTCTAGCAATTTGTCCAATTGTTTCTTCAATTCTTGCATTTCTGCAGGTGCCAAACGGTAAGGTGCTTTGGCAATCGGTGCTGTTCCTGGTATTAAATGGATTCTGAATTCAACTTCTCTATCTGGTGGTTGCCCTGACAATTCTTCTGGAAATACATCTGAAAACTGAGATACTACTGGAATAGCTTTTAAATTCTTTCCTTCAGTGTTAGTGATTATAGAAATCAAATACACTATAGAACCTTTTCTTATATAACTTGCAGTTTTCATCACAGAGATAAATTTTGTGGATCTAGATGATTTATCTCCTTTAATTGTGATCGTTTAACCTGTTGGTGAATTTACTTGAATTGACTTTTGATCACATAAAATACTAGCATTATTGGCTATTAACCAATCCATTCCTAAAACAACCTCAAATCCTGCCAGATTCATGGGATAAAGGTTTGCAATAAATTTTTGATTTAAAATTTCTATTCTTGCTCCTTGCAAGATTTCAAAAATCCTAACAGTTTCTCCATTAGCTGTCTCTACTAGACATTCTTGTGGTAGTTTAGTTAATGACTGATTTAGAAATTTGCAAAATGATGTATTAATAAAACTTTGGTTTGCACCAGAGTCAAATAATACTTTAGCAAAAATATCATTAACTAAAAACGTACCAGCTATGACATCTGGAATCATCTTAGCTTCATCTGCAGTCAGAACAAATGCTCTAGCATTTTGAGTATTCTTGTTGTTTGTAGCTGGAGCTAATTTTGGGCAATTAAGCTTGATATGACCTTGTTCTCCGCAGTTGTAACATATCCTGTTATTAGCTTTCTTCCTGCAATTTTCCTCCTTGTGTCCCGATATTTTGCAAAAGTTACAGTATATGGAGCATTTTCCTGAATGCTTTCTTTTGAAATTCTTACAGTAAGGTGCAGAGGTAGAACCTACATTTCTCCCACTGTTAGAATTTCCAGAACGAAATTCTTATGTGAGCTTCTGGGTTAGGTTCCTCCTTTGATCCTCTTCTCGGGTATGGACTAACTCATCTGTCAAGGTATTTGCTAGTTCTACAGTTTCTTCTATAGTTTGAGGTCTAGCTGCCTTGACTACGTGTCTAATCTCTCCAATTAATCCCCAAATATAACGGGAGATTAACACTGGTTCTGGTGAAGCAAGAGTTGGCACTATTCTAGCATATTCGAAGAATAATTTAGTGTATCCCTTACTATCTACACCAGTCATCCTAAGATTTATGAATTTGTTTGCTATCTGTTCCTTCTCATTGGGTGGGCAGAATTTCCTTTCTACCTTGTGATCGGAGTGTCGCGCTCCGGTCAAAGATAATATTTATAGTCCCAAATTACCCTTAACAAATAGTTAGTGGTAGCAAGGGGTCGAACCATGAAGAGTATGTGGTTTGCGAGTGGATTTAATTGAATTGAAATATGTGTCACAACTTATGAAGCTTGCTATGATATATTTTTGTATTTTTGTTTTGTTGAAAGATGTGAATTTAAACTAGAAGAATTGGTTTGATTGATTAACAACTAATGATTAACAAATTTCAAGAAATGAAATTGATTGTTTGAACAATATAAAGAAAACAAGGTTCAAACCCGGTTCGGTGATTGAATTCCTAGGGTTTCTACACGTTTTAGATTCGATTCAATTGCAAATATGATTAACAAATTTAGTGTTACGAGGCTTAGGTGCCAAGAGCTATCAACGTCGTGAGTGACGGACCACAATGCACTTCGTTACCAAGAACATGTAAACTCTAACCTAGATAAGGCATAATTGCACATAAACATTTCGCAAAGTCAAATTTAATCTTCACTCGATAATTCACGAATACAATACCAATGCAAGACAATTATCATAAGTTTAGAAATCAAATCACAACTTGTCACAAACCGAATCTCAAATACATTGTTTAAACCCTAAGAACTTACAAAATCCTACACCGGGGTGAAACCTCCAAGAATTTAGCCGCTCATGGTGAAAAAGGTACAATCAACGGATGCTTGAGACTTGAATTGGGTCATCTTGAAGCTTGAAGATGGATGAATGGAGGAATGGTTAGGGTTGTGGATGGTTGGTGATGATGGACTGAAGAATGATTGAGGATTAGGGTTATGGAGTGGTAATGGTGATGAATTGGATGTTGATTCGGGTGATAGAGATGATGGTAGGTGTAATGGTAGGTGATAGATGAATGATAATGGCTCCAAGATATGATTCAAACCTCAAAAGAAAGTGTAACCCCCATCATTGATGACCAAGATGTCTTTTGGATCATTTAAACAATCCAATAATCAAAAATTCGCGTCGGACAGTTTGAGAAGCCGTCCCCGACGGCCTGAAGCCCCGTCGGCGACGGTGTGTAGAAGTTAAAAAGTGGCCGACGGCCAATCTCGCTGTCTACGGACATTTTAGGCTACGTTTGATTACACAGGGCGTCACCGACGGGCCCTTTGGCCGTCGGCGACGGTGCCTCAAATCCTTCTTTCCTGTTTTTCGCGTTTCTTGCTCCCGGTTGACCCGTTTCGCGTCCCGATGGTCCCGTTTTCACTCCGGTGACCCGTAAAGCTCCGGAAAAGCTCCTTAAACTCTGCTAGACCTGCAAAACAAGTGTCTAATCAAAAGTAGGCTATTCGAAATTAAAACTTGTGTAAAAACATCAAATTAAACAATTACAAGCACCGGTTTTCGACCACGTATCACATCCCCACACTTGTCTTTTGCTTGCCCTCAAGCAAATCTGTTTTTCACTTTCACGTGGGTCGAACGAAGAATACACTCCCCATTCCCGAGACAAAGGTTAAGGTCTATTGTCATACTAAAGTTCAAATTCTTTACAATTTTCAACATATTTAACGGTAAAGTGATTTCACATACAAAAATGGTTACCCAAGATTAACCCACCCGCGAAACCAACAATTCATGCACATCCCGCACAATGTTCTCTCCACTCGGCTTGTAAATTGGCTAATGTTTATAATGTATTAGCACTTCAAAGAATATTCACTCAAAACCGATTAGAACACATACCCGCATAAGCTTGCAACTCAATCATTCTCCACCATCGATCACGAATACTAAACACAAGTCATAAGGTCTTTGTAAGGGTTGTAACGGGGCTAGGCTAAGGGTATGAAATTGGATATTTTAAAGTGGCTATGGTGATGAAAATTCGATGTTTATTACAAATGACTATTCTAACAAAACTAACTATAAACACCAATTATGAGGCAATAACTTTCGCCTTTTATTCAACAACTACTAACACTACTTTTTGTGTTTTTCTCAATGCTTTTTCAATTCTTTTTCATAACATTTTCTGATTTTTTTATGCAAACAATCAAAAACAACTATACAAATACGACTCCTATAATCGAATTTCCATCACACGGGTTTAAAGGAAAAAGGTTTAAGGTTATAGGCTATAGGGTGGTCAAACGAAAGGTTTAGGCTCAAAGTGGGCGACTATGGGATTTATTTGGGTAAGGATGGATAAATGGTTTAAAAAAAAGGTTTACCTAATTCCTTAATCATTCTCGTGCTTGTATTCGGTCTATAGTCTCAACCGTATCAAAAGTTGCAAGTTTTACAATATATGACTAATGGTCCACTCAAACAAAGAAACATAGGTGTGTAATCTATGATATAAAAGTGGCTCAAAACCTCACATATCTAAAAGGGTATGGTATGTGACATGCATAAAATACTAGTTTCTTAAGCGGATTATTCCCAAATAACCACCCGCTAAATACCCGTCATGCTATTAATTCGAACTTGACCATGACAAAAGACCAAATGGGTTGTGACATCCCTCGTTGACTTAGTTACTTGTGCTTTTAAGATCACTTTTGAAACAAGATATATTTGAAATTTTTTTGAAATTTTCCCCCATCCCCACACCTGAGGTAAACATTGTCCTTAATGTGTAGTGTTTAAATGAACGGGTCAAAATCTAAAACTTTTACTACTCCCCCATCCCCACACTTGAGGTAAACATTGTCCTCAATGTGTAAGAACTAGAGTTTTTCAAAGCACACAAGGGATGTGACACGACTAACTTCCCCAAAATTTCACCCCGGAAGAATAATATACAATTTACAATCCACTTATTTGCTAACTAAAAATCAAAAGTAAAAAGAAACGTATGCACCTGATTTTCGAGCTCATTCCTCGTGTGCTCTTCTTCTCTTCAAGAAAGCGGTTGTCCCACGAACACAATGTACCTACAAATCTTAACCCTTGTGTAGAAGCATGCTTCTCACAACCATCAAAATTTGTTAGTTACCTAGTTCTACCACTTTTATGAAAATATTACCAAGCCATACTTTATTTTACTTTGATTTATGTGGAAAATAATTTACAACAATAACAAACCTAACTCACTTTCGTAGGAATCACGGTTGCATTTAGCTTATGCAACAAGCCCTTTTAAACCCCCCAATAGCTTGGGAGGACGAGAGGTCTCGTGAGGGTTATATAGGGAACACACCCACAACGTTCATTTAACTAGGAAAAAGTAAATAAAACGAAATAAAAATAACGAAAACAAAATAATATACAACAACAACAACACAAACATACCTTGCCTCTACCGCTGATATCTCTCGTTAGGGTTCACTGGCGGGTTTGGCTGGTATTGATAACCAGTGAGGGCCTCAAACATCTCCCTATAGTTATCGAGTGGACTCTTCTCCCCTTGAGGCGGTGGTTGGT
>JARYGA010029623.1:0-27396 GCA_030545235.1 Helianthus tuberosus | reverse complement strand
GTTGTCAGCTAAAATTTAGCCCAAGTTTTATCGCGTCTTAGCCGGTGGTGCTGATTTGTCATCTCCTAATTGATTTTTTTGATATGTTTATTTTCAAACGGCTAAAATTCAATGTTTGATTTGGTTAACTTTTGGTCAACGTGTTTATTTTGGTGATTTCCTCTATTTTCACCTATCGGATTGCTCATATTTTGATTAGGATTAAGATCACCAATCCATGTCTATACCCTTTATTAGCAATTCCATCATAGGACAGAGCGAATCCAAAACCATTGAAAGTTTGACAAAAAAAACATATAGAAATGCTTTAGTACATTAGTGCCAGAGCAATTCAAGACCCACTATGATTAATTAGTTTGTATCTTTTTTTAATAAAAAACTCACCGTAAATTAAGGCGACTGATTTGCTAACGGTGAAATGAATGTTATTAGGTGTGAACTTATGTCACATATTATAAAAGTATGTTCCAACCGTGGTTATCAAATGCGCTAGGCGCGCTCAATGCATATAAGCCTCGCTTGTCGCCTAGGCGAGAAGCGCAAAAAAAAGCGCGAGACTGAGATAAAAAAAAAGCGCAAGTATATAAAAACATAAAAAATAATATTATGTATTGAAAAAAAAAACAGTTTCTTCAAATTTTAAAAATATTCCAATAGCGCAATCTTTATAATAAAGTACCATAATCATTTTAAATCACCAATATATCCAATAGCAAATTTATTCGGACTTGAAAACAAATAAAGTTCAAAAAGTAAAAACAAAAAATAGTAAAGCTTCATTGTGTTCTAGCTGATTCCTCTTCTTTGAATGGGCCTGTTAAAGAATTGTATAAATATTAGATACAAAATAAGATTAATCAAACTTCATAAATAAATTTTAGAGATTGGACTATTTACATGCTCAAATATGCTCCAGTTTCGTTCATACCCGGATGAACTGTATGTTTAACATAGCACCCTAATAGCTAGTTGTTGCCTATTTGGAGTGTCTTTTCCCATAGAACGTCCACCATTTAGCTGTTACATATAATCAAATTCAATAGATATTATACATTTAAAATTAAAATAAATTAATAAATAAAACTATGGTAACTTACCAAGTGTTATTTTACCATGTTGTCGCTTCACAATTTCTAAATAAAAAACCCAACCAGTCCCCCCATTGAATCAACTCAACATTAATATTATCATGTGTGTCCTTGTTATGGACAAGCCTACAAATGCATTCATGCATTCCAAGGGACACTTCTCTGTCACTTTCAACCTCCTCATTGTAGCAATAAAACTAACTTGCTGCATGCAAGGGATAGTGAAGTTAGAAGTTCCATCTCTTGTCAATAGTTTGCGACACAACAATGTAAGCCTCAAAATCTTCTCCTCCCAAAGGTAATGCAATTGCAGTTTTAGCTCGTTCCATATCTTCAAAGACATGACCCATCACAGGTTTTTTTTATCATTGTTGACGAGCCTAAGCACTCGAAAAAGGGCCAAGATTTTCAGAGAGAAAATGACATTGTTCTAGAAACTAGGGGTAAATATAATGCCATTCGATCTTGCTCCTTTACGTTCTTGAGCCCACTAGCATGTCGTCCATTCTTCGCTAGCAAATGTATTTCTTATTGCAGACTTTTGTTTTTGCAAGCTTTGTAATGTAAGAAACGTGGTTGCAAACCTTGTTACTCCACATCTTGTTAGCTAGTTGTTTTTAGTAAATTCCCTCACATGTTTAACACATTACTATGGTTATAAATATAACCAACAAGGAAACTAGCCTTTTCAGTTGTTTTTTTTAACCTCTAGAATCTTACCGATATATTCTAGCATTAGATCCAAGCAATGTGCCGCACAAGGTTTCGAAAACAAATTTTTTCGCTTTTCCATTAACATTTAACCTAAAAAACATGAACAATAATATGTTATAATTTATCCAAAAATATGTTGTTGCCTTAAATTTGATGAATCATGAAATATTTAAAACAGAAAAATTAGACTAATCTGCTAATCTAAAAGGGTGTACCTATTGGCACACCAATGTGCCTATTGACACACCAAACCCTAGTTGAATCAGGGTTTACCTACGCTGCGTATAGGTCTATATGCAGCGTATAGGGTTACACCTATACGCTGCGTATAGACCTATACTCAATGTAGGTAAACCCTGATTATCAGTGCCTGATCAACAATCATTGCACAGAAAACAAGGGTTTGTATACGCTGCGTATAGCTCTATACGCAGCGTATATAAACCATCTGAACTTTTGGGGTCATTTTGGTGGGTTTGAAGTATCAGTTTTTCACAAGGTTTATATACGCTGCGTATAAAGCTATACGCAACGTATATAAAGGTCAGAAAATGTCCTTTATACCCTTGTGTTGAGGCTATACGAAGCCAAATACAAGGGTAGTTGTGTCATTTTTGTTTCATTCGCTGCGTAGGGATCTATACACAGCGTATATAAAGCTCCATTTTTGTATTTTTTTGTGTATTCCTTTGTTAATTTATTTATAAAAAAAATTTAATTGTGTGTATTTTGGGGTATTTCCATGTTTATTTATAAAAAAAACAATTTTATTGGTAAATAATACAAATATAAATTATAAAAATTAAAAATAATACAAATATTATGAATTATAAATATTAAAAATAATACAAATATTATGAATTACAAGACCTACATGGAACCTGTACGAGACTTATACTATACTATACGATACGATACGATATAACACCCGTATAGGCCTATAGGTGTGGTTTAGGTCCCATATTGACCTCGTATAAGCCTATAAGTATGATATCATATCGTATAGGTGTGGTTTAGGTCCCGTATTAACCTCGTATAAGCCTATAAGTGTGATATCGTATCGTATAGGTGTAGTATAGGTCACGTATTGACCTCGTATAAGCCAATAAGTGTGATATCGTATCGTATAGCGTAGTATATGTCACGTATTGACCTCGTATAAACCTATATGTAAGACCCTAAATCGTATTTGACAAAAGTCGCAGCGGAAATTCGTGTCATAAAATTTCTTTCATTACAAACATCTTGACTTACTTGAAGGTTTATTTTAAAAATATCTCTTTTACAAAACAAAAGCATAACTCCCGTTTACTAAAGTACATACTCGATTATTCCCGTACAATCTATCTTGTGACTCGGTCTTCGATCTCTATTCCTTGTGATAATCGCCCGTGATCCGTACAACCTGCACTCACCACGTACATTCCTAACATTAGCCCACATTATATAAACAAGATTCTTTCACGTACACTTCACATTTCGTCCTTTTCAAACTTTAAGCATTTCATCTGCTTATCCATTTCCTGGTGAGGCTTCAATAACGTACCTGCATTACTTTTCATTCTCAAGGTACACCATTAATAACGTTAACACTCAACGTGTCTAAATCATGCATACATACGTACTTACATACATACATACATACATACTTACACATCTACATACGTACATACCTTTCCTACAACTTTACATACGTGCATACACTCATGCATGTCTTTATTCATACATACATACATACACATCTACATACGTACATACCTTTCCTACATCTTTACGTACATGTATACACTCATACATATCTTTATACATACATACATACACATCTACATACGTACATACCTTTCCTACATCTTTACATACATGCATACACTCGTACATATCTTTACACATACCTACATACACATCTACATACGTACATACCTTTCCTACATCTTTACATACATGTATACACTCATACATATCTTTATACATACATACATACACATCTACATACGCGTACAAGATCTTGCATACTTCTTACATACTCATGCGTTGATTACATGGGACTTAGACTTTGATTTATAGCCCATAAACATCTAAGGATCGATCAAAATCATGTTTAGGAAGCCCGTCGTAGTCCACGGATAACAAACCGAAGCCTACGATACATGAATCAACTTAAATAACCATTTTCATGTTTTTGGACTTGGGGAGGGCGTCGGCGACGGCCCTAGGGCCCGTCGGCGACGACCCGTGGTTTTTCCCGTAGCCAAAACCCCGTAGACAGGTAAATAACCCGTCAGCAAAAAAACTAACTTTCTAGAGCCCGTCGGCGACTACCTTGAACCCGTCGGCGACTACCTCTAGAAATGACACTTTTCTGCAGTTTCGTTTCGTCGTCCGTACGCACTAAAACGCGCATAACTTTTGAACCGTTTACCCGTTTAACCTCCCGTTTCTTCCTACATGCTTGTAAATTCACATTCTATCATATGAACTTGAAATCCCACATCCGGATTAAGGAAATTCTTAACTTACACGCTATCGTCTTATTATTCATTTATGATTTATTCGACCCGTTCATGCATTCATCCACAAAACTTGTTTGTTTGACCATAACTTCTTATGAACCTAACAATATCATTGACGTCTGTCATAAATTACTAAATTCTTGGATGTCTTGCATCCTCTTAACACATTATCGTTCATATGCTTATTTTGACCCGTTAAGGGTATTCGCGCATTAATTGGTCTATGACTAACCAAACCATCATCCCTACTTCCATACTTGTCTAAAACATTACACTAATCGAATAACTTGTTTCTAAACTACTTTTAAGATCGTTTACCCCAAAATACCCATCAAGGGCATTTTGGTCAACTTTAATCCCATCATTTACGACGAAAGACTTTAACACATATTTGACCTCAAACATCATGTTTAATTAATTACAACACTTTATTACTTACTTGAACTAAGAAGTGATTACGGAAATCACTTACCTTATGCATCCGTGTTCACATTCGTTCCTCGCCACTTCTTGACCCGTTAGCCTTCCGTGCTTGATTCCGTCTCGACATGATTCCTATACTTCCATGTCATCGAAATCACGCTATTATTAGCATACTCATTTGTACATGATAACAATCGTATCAATCCCATATTTCACACTCAACTTTCATTAATCATTTCTAACAAACATAACTCATATAATCATGTCCGTATACGTTTAACTCATGTAACTCATCATGTCATTACATTTAACATGGATTGCTATTACATGTACCATACGACTTCTCATCAACCTACATTTACGACAACGAGTCAACTCATGTTTCTTATACTTAGTTGACTTTCAAAAGTCAACTATTAACCATACATAACTATCGACTTATCAACATATACCCGTAACATCATAATCTACTATACGGACGACACTATATACATTTTATCATTCACTTGATGTACGTACTACCTTTTAAGCATAACGTACAACTTATTCATGCATAAATCTTCTAAACTCTTACATAACCCATCAAAACCAACTACTAACCATCATGGATCATTCCCAAATAAACATCAATCATATCATCATCATTTTTCTCCTAATTCATCTAACAAGAATTCATCATACCTACATAATACATCAATCTTTCAACAAGAATTGGACATAGGTGATGAGTATAGTCATCTTCATCACCATAACTAATGGGTTTATCATCTAAACATCAAATTAGCACAAATCATTCATAATCCATGTTCTATATGATGATTATAACACATACTAATGCTCAATTCCACTTAAACTCATGGATTGGAACATAACCCACTTTACCCATGATCACCAATCTTAGATTTTAGACATACCTTATGATCCCCTCGTGTTAGTGATCATTAATCCATGCTCGGTTATGAATTTAAGCATCATTTAGCCTTCCAATTGGATGATCTTTCATGTTTAGGGTTTGAGACTCCATGGGAGTCTCCTGATCGATCTAGAACACACACGAAGGTGTGTTTGTGTGTGTTGTTATTTAATAACTTAACTTTCATTTGTTCCACTTTAGCCCCTCGGGTTTACCTTTAAAACATAACTGACACTACCCTCATCATTTAATACTTTTGACCATACCTTTAACTAGGTTAAATAGCCTAGTTATTTATTTCATAACGTGTCACATAAGAACATACGACAAATATTAACATTCAGATTTTGGGGCGTTACAAGTCTACCACCCTTAAACGAGGTTTCGTCCCCGAAACCTTTCTCACTTTCATCGAACACACATTATCTTTTCTTCCAGTCCATCTATACGACCACTAGCCCATCCTAATTAGAATCTTCTAGCTCCAAGAACCCGTTCCGGAGTTCTTATTAGTATCGCTTTCACTAGTAGCGCTAATTTCTAACAACCTTCATAGCTAGTGGTTTATTCCTCGTTCAAATATTCCTTTATCATGTGCAATACATCCTTTTGTTTACTTAAATAATTCCAACATTTCATTATTAACATTCTTTCTGTTTATTTGCACATTCATATCGTTTTCGTCGACTAAACGACCTTACTTTGAATTTGATATCTATACATACTCATATATGCTTAACTTTAACATTAACCTTATTCTACATTTTCTATAGTTACGTATACCTTGCATACCTTTATATTATCTTTAAATCATTTCGTTCATTTCATATTACTATTGCTTTCACTTCATGCATTACTTAATTCACGTGTATAAATAGTTCATATCTCTCCGATCATGAGTTAAACATTTTACTAACATCTTTTTCATTTCCCAAACCACGATCCGCAACCCAGATCGATCATCTTCTCCTCGAGTACTAGCCGTACAGGCCAGGATTCATTTCTTCGTGTAATGAGCTTCCGCTCGTGCACGTCCTTTCACCAATACGATTGGTTTCATCACATCGATAGTTCTAACATTATCATCAACAACATCGGCGGTTAGCATATGTCATTCAAACATTCATTACACTAGGTGATTACCCACTTATACCTATAACTCTTCTACAATTTCCTACGTACCTGCTATAACGTACCGCACATTCTATTTCTCACATGCAAACTTTTCATTCAATTAATCATTTCGCCAACTGAAGTACACGCTCGTACTTCCTTCCATTCATGCTTACTTGCAAAGACCTTATTACATCGTTTCAATATTTCTTACTAAGCTTACTATTTCCGCCCATACTCAAGTTATTGTCCGGGTCACAGCCCGTCATCACTCTGACTTCTAAGAGTCAATTACTAACACATCTAACACGTAACTTATACAAAACTTCGTCTATTATACTATCACTTTTTACTTTATACTTATTTCTATGACCCGTTCGACTCAATCACGGTCAAACTGTCGACATCTTCTTAGGCGGATTAATTTCATCTTTTTATATTTTTGAATCCGTCTCACGGATTCAGACGCATCATTCATGCTTTTTCATTCATTGAATCCGCCTTACGGATTCAAACATTACATTCATGCCTTTCATCCTTGAATCCGTCTCACAGATTCAAACATATCATCCATGCCTTTCATCCTTGATTCCGTCTCACGGATTCAAACATATCATCCATGCCTTTCATCCTTGAATCCGTCTCACGGATTCAAACATATCATCCATGCCTTTCATCCTTGAATCCGTCTCACGGATTCAAACATATCATCCATGCCTTTCATACTTGAATCCGTCTCACGGATTCAAACATATCATCCATGCCTTTCATCCTTGAATCCGTCTCACGGATTCAAACATATCATCCATGCCTTTCATCCTTGAATCCGTCTCACGGATTCAAACATTGCATTCATACCTTTCATTCCCTGAATCCGTCTTACGGATTCAAACATATTATTCATATCTCGTTGATCCGCACTTAATCACGGATTCAACATTCTTCATTCTTATCAGGCATGTTTTTCATTCTTACATAGTACTCTCAATTTCCCGAGAGTCTTACTTCCCATTTCACCCACACGCCCGCCTGCTACCCAACTCTACCGGACATACCTGTAACAATTATCATGATCTCACGAACGTCATACGTTTCTCGTGTACTGGCCAGGTACACAATCCACATAGTAGTTTCGTGCCTTCATGTAATTGTCACCTTATGTCCGTAGACTTAGGTTTCGGCGCGTGTATCACTTCCAATACTTCATTACTATACAATCATTGTCTTTCATTTTAAAATTCTCCTTCCCTTAATAATTTTACCATTACTTACACCCACATATTAAATTTACGTACTTGGGCTCATTTGCCTACTTGTCTTATTACCTCTTTGCATGCCTTAGTATTCATCCTAGACTGCATTCACGGATCATCCTCTTCCAACACTTATGCTTACCTTGAACATACAAAACCGTCAGTTTCTTTATACGTATACATAAGTACATACTTACATTAGCCTTTACCTTTGGATCTTGATCGAGTCTTAGATTGTACGGATTTCTTATCTCAAGAGCACACAAGTTTGAGTTCAAGTACTCACCTTCTCGTACTTGATTCCCTCAAACCAGGGCTCTGATACCAACTTGTAAGACCCTAAATCGTATTTGACAAAAGTCGCAGCGGAAATTCGTGTCATAAAATTTCTTTCATTACAAACGTCTTGACTTACTTGAAGGTTTATTTTAAAAATATCTCTTTTACAAAACAAAAGCATAACTCCCGTTTACTAAAGTACATACACGATTATTCCCGTACAATCTATCTTGTGACTCGGTCTTCGATCTCTATTCCTTGTGATAATCGCCCGTGATCCGTACAACCTGCACTCACCACGTACATTCCTAACATTAGCCCACATTATATAAACAAGATTCTTTCACGTACACTTCACATTTCGTCCTTTTCAAACTTTAAGCATTTCATCTGCTTATCCATTTCCTGGTGAGGCTTCAATAACGTACCTGCATTACTTTTCATTCTCAAGGTACACCATTAATAACGTTAACACTCAACGTGTCTAAATCATGCATACATACGTACTTACATACATACATACATACATACTTACACATCTACATACGTACATACCTTTCCTACAACTTTACATACGTGCATACACTCATGCATGTCTTTATTCATACATACATACATACACATCTACATACGTACATACCTTTCCTACATCTTTACGTACATGTATACACTCATACATATCTTTATACATACATACATACACATCTACATACGTACATACCTTTCCTACATCTTTACATACATGCATACACTCGTACATATCTTTACACATACCTACATACACATCTACATACGTACATACCTTTCCTACATCTTTACATACATGTATACACTCATACATATCTTTATACATACATACATACACATCTACATACGCGTACAAGATCTTGCATACTTCTTACATACTCATGCGTTGATTACATGGGACTTAGACTTTGATTTATAGCCCATAAACATCTAAGGATCGATCAAAATCATGTTTAGGAAGCCCGTCGTAGTCCACGGATAACAAACCGAAGCCTACGATACATGAATCAACTTAAATAACCATTTTCATGTTTTTGGACTTGGGGAGGGCGTCGGCGACGGCCCTAGGGCCCGTCGGCGACGACCCGTGGTTTTTCCCGTAGCCAAAACCCCGTAGACAGGTAAATAACCCGTCAGCAAAAAAACTAACTTTCTAGAGCCCGTCGGCGACTACCTTGAACCCGTCGGCGACTACCTCTAGAAATGACACTTTTCTGCAGTTTCGTTTCGTCGTCCGTACGCACTAAAACGCGCATAACTTTTGAACCGTTTACCCGTTTAACCTCCCGTTTCTTCCTACATGCTTGTAAATTCACATTCTATCATATGAACTTGAAATCCCACATCCGGATTAAGGAAATTCTTAACTTACACGCTATCGTCTTATTATTCATTTATGATTTATTCGACCCGTTCATGCATTCATCCACAAAACTTGTTTGTTTGACCATAACTTCTTATGAACCTAACAATATCATTGATGTCTGTCATAAATTACTAAATTCTTGGATGTCTTGCATCCTCTTAACACATTATCGTTCATATGCTTATTTTGACCCGTTAAGGGTATTCGCGCATTAATTGGTCTATGACTAACCAAACCATCATCCCCACTTCCATACTTGTCTAAAACATTACACTAATCGAATAACTTGTTTCTAAACTACTTTTAAGATCGTTTACCCCAAAATACCCATCAAGGGCATTTTGGTCAACTTTAATCCCATCATTTACGACGAAAGACTTTAACACATATTTGACCTCAAACATCATGTTTAATTAATTACAACACTTTATTACTTACTTGAACTAAGAAGTGATTACGGAAATCACTTACCTTATGCATCCGTGTTCACATTCGTTCCTCGCCACTTCTTGACCCGTTAGCCTTCCGTGCTTGATTCCGTCTCGACATGATTCCTATACTTCCATGTCATCGAAATCACGCTATTATTAGCATACTCATTTGTACATGATAACAATCGTATCAATCCCATATTTCACACTCAACTTTCATTAATCATTTCTAACAAACATAACTCATATAATCATGTCCGTATACGTTTAACTCATGTAACTCATCATGTCATTACATTTAACATGGATTGCTATTACATGTACCATACGACTTCTCATCAACCTACATTTACGACAACGAGTCAACTCATGTTTCTTATACTTAGTTGACTTTCAAAAGTCAACTATTAACCATACATAACTATCGACTTATCAACATATACCCGTAACATCATAATCTACTATACGGACGACACTATATACATTTTATCATTCACTTGATGTACGTACTACCTTTTAAGCATAACGTACAACTTATTCATGCATAAATCTTCTAAACTCTTACATAACCCATCAAAACCAACTACTAACCATCATGGATCATTCCCAAATAAACATCAATCATATCATCATCATTTTTCTCCTAATTCATCTAACAAGAATTCATCATACCTACATAATACATCAATCTTTCAACAAGAATTGGACATAGGTGATGAGTATAGTCATCTTCATCACCATAACTAATGGGTTTATCATCTAAACATCAAATTAGCACAAATCATTCATAATCCATGTTCTATATGATGATTATAACACATACTAATGCTCAATTCCACTTAAACTCATGGATTGGAACATAACCCACTTTACCCATGATCACCAATCTTAGATTTTAGACATACCTTATGATCCCCTCGTGTTAGTGATCATTAATCCATGCTCGGTTATGAATTTAAGCATCATTTAGCCTTCCAATTGGATGATCTTTCATGTTTAGGGTTTGAGACTCCATGGGAGTCTCCTGATCGATCTAGAACACACACGAAGGTGTGTTTGTGTGTGTTGTTATTTAATAACTTAACTTTCATTTGTTCCACTTTAGCCCCTCGGGTTTACCTTTAAAACATAACTGACACTACCCTCATCATTTAATACTTTTGACCATACCTTTAACTAGGTTAAATAGCCTAGTTATTTATTTCATGACGTGTCACATAAGAACATACGACAAATATTAACATTCAGATTTTGGGGCGTTACAAGTCTACCACCCTTAAACGAGGTTTCGTCCCCGAAACCTTTCTCACTTTCATCGAACACACATTATCTTTTCTTCCAGTCCATCCATACGACCACTAGCCCATCCTAATTAGAATCTTCTAGCTCCAAGAACCCGTTCCAGAGTTCTTATTAGTATCGCTTTCACTAGTAGCGCTAATTTCTAACAACCTTCATAGCTAGTGGTTTATTCCTCGTTCAAATATTCCTTCATCATGTGCAATACATCCTATTGTTTACTTAAATAATTCCAACATTTCATTATTAACATTCTTTCTGTTTATTTGCACATTCATATCGTTTTCGTCGACTAAACGACCTTACTTTGAATTTGATATCTATACATACTCATATATGCTTAACTTTAACATTAACCTTATTCTACATTTTCTATAGTTACGTATACCTTGCATACCTTTATATTATCTTTAAATCATTTCGTTCATTTCATATTACTATTGCTTTCACTTCATGCATTACTTAATTCACGTGTATAAATAGTTCATATCTCTCCGATCATGAGTTAAACATTTTACTAACATCTTTTTCATTTCCCAAACCACGATCCGCAACCCAGATCGATCATCTTCTCCTCGAGTACTAGCCGTACAGGCCAGGATTCATTTCTTCGTGTAATGAGCTTCCGCTCGTGCACGTCCTTTCACCAATACGATTGGTTTCATCACATCGATAGTTCTAACATTATCATCAACAACATCGGCGGTTAGCATATGTCATTCAAACATTCATTACACTAGGTGATTACCCACTTATACCTATAACTCTTCTACAATTTCCTACGTACCTGCTATAACGTACCGCACATTCTATTTCTCACATGCAAACTTTTCATTCAATTAATCATTTCGCCAACTGAAGTACACGCTCGTACTTCCTTCCATTCATGCTTACTTGCAAAGACCTTATTACATCGTTTCAATATTTCTTACTAAGCTTACCATTTCCGCCCATACTCAAGTTATTGTCCGGGTCACAGCCCGTCATCACTCTGACTTCTAAGAGTCAATTACTAACACATCTAACACGTAACTTATACAAAACTTCGTCTATTATACTATCACTTTTTACTTTATACTTATTTCTATGACCCGTTCGACTCAATCACGGTCAAACTGTCGACATCTTCTTAGGCGGATTAATTTCATCTTTTTATATTTTTGAATCCGTCTCACGGATTCAGACGCATCATTCATGCTTTTTCATTCATTGAATCCGCCTTACGGATTCAAGCATTACATTCATGCCTTTCATCCTTGAATCCGTCTCACAGATTCAAACATATCATCCATGCCTTTCATCCTTGATTCCGTCTCACGGATTCAAACATATCATCCATGCCTTTCATCCTTGAATCCGTCTCACGGATTCAAACATATCATCCATGCCTTTCATCCTTGAATCCGTCTCACGGATTCAAACATATCATCCATGCCTTTCATACTTGAATCCGTCTCACGGATTCAAACATATCATCCATGCCTTTCATCCTTGAATCCGTCTCACGGATTCAAACATATCATCCATGCCTTTCATCCTTGAATCCGTCTCACGGATTCAAACATTGCATTCATACCTTTCATTCCCTGAATCCGTCTTACGGATTCAAACATATTATTCATATCTCGTTGATCCGCACTTAATCACGGATTCAACATTCTTCATTCTTATCAGGCATGTTTTTCATTCTTACATAGTACTCTCAATTTCCCGAGAGTCTTACTTCCCATTTCACCCACACGCCCGCCTGCTACCCAACTCTACCGGACATACCTGTAACAATTATCATGATCTCACGAACGTCATACGTTTCTCGTGTACTGGCCAGGTACACAATCCACATAGTAGTTTCGTGCCTTCATGTAATTGTCACCTTATGTCCGTAGACTTAGGTTTCAGCGCGTGTATCACTTCCAATACTTCATTACTATACAATCATTGTCTTTCATTTTAAAATTCTCCTTCCCTTAATAATTTTACCATTACTTACACCCACATATTAAATTTACGTACTTGGGCTCATTTGCCTACTTGTCTTATTACCTCTTTGCATGCCTTAGTATTCATCCTAGACTGCATTCACGGATCATCCTCTTCCAACACTTATGCTTACCTTGAACATACAAAACCGTCAGTTTCTTTATACGTATACATAAGTACATACTTACATTAGCCTTTACCTTTGGATCTTGATCGAGTCTTAGATTGTACGGATTTCTTATCTCAAGAGCACACAAGTTTGAGTTCAAGTACTCACCTTCTCGTACTTGATTCCCTCAAACCAGGGCTCTGATACCAACTTGTAAGACCCTAAATCGTATTTGACAAAAGTCGCAGCGGAAATTCGTGTCATAAAATTTCTTTCATTACAAACGTCTTGACTTACTTGAAGGTTTATTTTAAAAATATATCTTTTACAAAACAAAAGCATAACTCCCGTTTACTAAAGTACATACTCGATTATTCCCGTACAATCTATCTTGTGACTCGGTCTTCGATCTCTATTCCTTGTGATAATCGCTCGTGATCTGTACAACCTGCACTCACCACGTACATTCCTAACATTAGCCCACATTATATAAACAAGATTCTTTCACGTACACTTCACATCAAGGGCATTTTGGTCAACTTTAATCCCATCATTTACGACGAAAGACTTTAACACATATTTGACCTCAAACATCATGTTTAATTAATTACAACACTTTATTACTTACTTGAACTAAGAAGTGATTACGGAAATCACTTACCTTATGCATCCGTGTTCACATTCGTTCCTCGCCACTTCTTGACCCGTTAGCCTTCCGTGCTTGATTCCGTCTCGACATGATTCCTATACTTCCATGTCATCGAAATCACGCTATTATTAGCATACTCATTTGTACATGATAACAATCGTATCAATCCCATATTTCACACTCAACTTTCATTAATCATTTCTAACAAACATAACTCATATAATCATGTCCGTATACGTTTAACTCATGTAACTCATCATGTCATTACATTTAACATGGATTGCTATTACATGTACCATACGACTTCTCATCAACCTACATTTACGACAACGAGTCAACTCATGTTTCTTATACTTAGTTGACTTTCAAAAGTCAACTATTAACCATACATAACTATCGACTTATCAACATATACCCGTAACATCATAATCTACTATACGGACGACACTATATACATTTTATCATTCACTTGATGTACGTACTACCTTTTAAGCATAACGTACAACTTATTCATGCATAAATCTTCTAAACTCTTACATAACCCATCAAAACCAACTACTAACCATCATGGATCATTCCCAAATAAACATCAATCATATCATCATCATTTTTCTCCTAATTCATCTAACAAGAATTCATCATACCTACATAATACATCAATCTTTCAACAAGAATTGGACATAGGTGATGAGTATAGTCATCTTCATCACCATAACTAATGGGTTTATCATCTAAACATCAAATTAGCACAAATCATTCATAATCCATGTTCTATATGATGATTATAACACATACTAATGCTCAATTCCACTTAAACTCATGGATTGGAACATAACCCACTTTACCCATGATCACCAATCTTAGATTTTAGACATACCTTATGATCCCCTCGTGTTAGTGATCATTAATCCATGCTCGGTTATCAATTTAAGCATCATTTAGCCTTCCAATTGGATGATCTTTCATGTTTAGGGTTTGAGACTCCATGGGAGTCTCCTGATCGATCTAGAACACACACGAAGGTGTGTTTGTGTGTGTTGTTATTTAATAACTTAACTTTCATTTGTTCCACTTTAGCCCCTCGGGTTTACCTTTAAAACATAACTGACACTACCCTCATCATTTAATACTTTTGACCATACCTTTAACTAGGTTAAATAGCCTAGTTATTTATTTCATGACGTGTCACATAAGAACATACGACAAATATTAACATTCAGATTTTGGGGCGTTACACTATAAGTGTGATATCGTATCTTATAGCGTAGTATATGTCTCGTATAGGCCTATAGGTGTGGTGTATGTCCCGTATAGTATGCATATAGGCCTATAGGCCTACACGGGACCTAAACCACACCTATGGGCCTACACGGGACCTAAACCACACCTATAGGCCTACACGGGACCTAAACCACACCTATAGGCCTATAAGGGACCTATACTACATCTATAGGCTTATACGAGTGTTGTATGGCCTATACGGGACCTATACTACATCTCTAGGCTTATACGAGGACATATACGAGGCCTATACAGGACCTATACTACACCTATAGGCCTATACGGGACATACACTACGCTATACGATACGATATCACACTTATAGGCTTATATGAGGTCAATACATCACATATACTACGCTATACGATACTATATCACACTTATAGGCTTATACGAGGTCAATACGTCACATATACTACGCTATACGATACGATATCACACTTATAGGCTTATACGAGGTCAATACGTGACATATACTACGTTATACTATACGATACGATATCACACTTATAGGCTTATACGAGGCCGATACGTGACCTATGCTACACCTATACGATTCGATATAACTTTTTTTATAAAATTTACTAAAACCAATAATGTATAAATGTTTATAAAAAAATTCCTTTATATACGCTGCGTATAGGTCTATACGCAGCATATATAAAGTGTTAAAAAGACCATTTACCCCTTCATTTGGGGCTATAATGCCAAATGGAAGGGTAAAATTGTCTTTTGACCCTTTATATATGCTGCGTATGGGTCTATACGCAGCGTATAGTGGGAAAGACCATTTTACCCCTGCATTTGGGGCTATACGCAGCCATATGCAAGGGTAAAATTGTCTTTTTGACCCTTTATATACGCTGCGTATAGACCTATACGCAGCGTATGTAAAGGGTAATTTTTATTTTAACCCCAAACCTCTGGTAAAAATATATTTTTTGACCCTTTATATACGCTGCGTATAGGTCTATACGCAACGTATATAAAGGGTTAATTTAAAAATATATATATATTTAAGTATGGTATCGTATAGTATAAGTGTTGATGCAGATTTTGTGTCCGATGCTTGTCGAACAGATTAGATTTATTTTACGCTGAATTTGTAATAGTTAGTGAAACAGTCAAACAAATGTGTATTGACCCGCTCATTTGAAGTGGCCAAACGAGAGGGTTATGGGTTTAACCGTGTGTGTGTGTGCAAGTAAAGTGGGTGTGGGTATAAATACCACCCCTTGTCTTTCATTTGCACTAGAGAGAGTTGAAAGAGGGTGAACTCATTCGAGAGAGTTCACTGTGAGTTTTATTGTGTGGGGGAGAGATCACCACTTGGTCTCTCCCAGGATGTATACTACTTTGGTATTAGTTCGGTTAGCTTGTAATCAGGCCGATTTGTAATGTTTTACTACCGATTAATACAAAGAAGAGTTTTGTTTATCCATCTCTAATCTCTCCCGTCTTGAACTAATCTCACACGAATCACAGTTTCGGTCACGAAACACGGTCCTACAATTGGTATCAGAGCCATGGTACCCGATTTAGTGAATCTAACCGTTTGCTAAATCACATGTGCTCTAGATCTGTGATTTTTATGATTTTTGTTCAAGATGTAAAGTTGGGTGAAAATGTGAAAAACCCAGATCTGGACCGAAATCTTCGGGTCTAGATGAAACAGAACATATACGAGTGTTGGGTTTTATGTTTCACACCTAAATCAACAAGTTTTCATCATCAAATATCACTTTTGAAGTGATTTTCGTCAGATCTGCAAGTGAACAGTAGCTCTGTTCTTGAAGAAGTGGTGGCAGCTGTTAAGAAAGAAGTAGGGTTTCCTCATATCAGGTCCAACGAAACCCCCCTTTGACGAAGCTCCTGCATGTTTCGTCATCAACAAGTGTTTCCTCAAATCAGGTCCGACGAAACCCCCCTTTGACGAAACTCCTGCATGTTTCGTCGACTGAAGAGTGTTTCGTCGACTGAAGAGTGTTTCGTCGGCTGCTGAAGGAAGTTTCGTCAACCCTTGTAGCCTTTATAAACGGCACATGAGAACACAGAGAGAAACCGGCGAAAGAGATGAATCAGCGGCTGAAGCAACTGGGAAGCAGCAGCTCAATTTTTGTTTTTTTTGGGTTTTGATTGTTTGATGCTTATGTATCGTTGCTGCTTGTTGTTTATCGAAGAAGAAGAGGTTTTGGGGGTTTTTGTTTGCTGATGATTGTTTATCGAGGAAGAAGTTTTGGGTATGGCCGATGAGAGAGACAGAGATGGAGTTGTTGGCGGTTGGAATTCCGATCTCCAAGTTTGTTATCTGGATCCGAGTTGAAGCAGGAATTTTGATTGTTGGATGTGTGAATCACAGAGACCAGGAAGATGATGTTTGCGGTACAAGGTAGATGTCAACAACTTATTTGTTTGTCTGATAGGGTTTCTGTTAGGCCCACCTTGAGTGAGTTTAATGGACGATGATGGGCCTGGTGCAAATGGTTAAATATTGGGCCTTTTTATAAGAAACACATTAATCCTTTGTTGATTTGTTTTAGTGGGCCAAGATGTTTCAAATGTGGGCAACCGACTGCATTTATTGCCATTTGGTATGAGATGAAAATTAATTTAGAATTATTGGACCGATCAAAAGGCCCAGTAATGTTGGCTAAATTAATTTTGGGCGGTTGATTAAAATTGCGATTCATTGGAACAAATGCTTTAGATGAGACATGGAGTCGTGGACCCATCTCTATTCGTGAGTTGCAAAGTGGGGTCGGGTATTCGCGAAGCTGATTTGCACCGCGCTTCTAAATTTCAACGTCAAATTCGCACGGGTTCGGGAGCGCGCGGGATGATGAAAACAAAAGATGATGATATTTAAAAAAAATGTGGGGTAGTCATGGTTACCGATGCAAACGTCAAATTTTGGTGACTTGACTACTATGGGCAAAAAACCAAAATGGTATGTTCACTTCCGCACGTCAATGTTTATGATTGTTATCGGTTAGTCGCAAATGTTCGAAAGCATTTTGTTTATTGGCGTATTCTCGCATTTGAAAACTAACGTATGAACCTTGAATGTCTATACCGGTCCTAACGAGTTCACAAAGTCTTTGGAGGGATACAAGTCGGATCCTACGGGGTACTAGGCGAAATTTCTTTATCAACTAGAATATGCAATGAAGAAATCTTTTTGTTTATTGTCATATTCTTGCATATGGTAACGAATGAATGAACCTAGAATGTCAATACCGGTCCTAACGAGTTCACAAAGTCTTTGGAGGGATACAAGTCGGATCCTACGGGGTACTAGGGGATGTTCTTATTGAAGTATAATATGCAAAGAAGAAAGTCGTTTTCGTGATTTTTCGAACAATCGAGAACATTCAGTGAAGATTGACGACAGTTCCGCTCAGTGGAGGGAATTGGTGAACATTTGAAGATAAATTCTACTCAGTGGAGAGAATTTGTTCTGTAAAATTGACGACAGTGTCTCTGAAGTGGAGATAATTTCTTAAGGTTTAGAGATCTTACCAAAGAAATGGGGGGATAAATTTTTTTCATATGTTAAATTTCTTCGGTAAATTTCTAAACGCAATCACAGGTGGTAGAGTTTGTGATTTTCTGGTGATACAAACGGTTCGGCGTGGAATGTTTTGCTTAGAAGATTAAAGTGCATTACTTGGTTGATTCCACAATGACGGTTTACAGAAGACAGTTCACCAGAAATCTCTACCAATGTAGTATGCTTGAATGAAATAAAGGTCTTATAACATATCAAGACTTGATGAAGTTCTTAAAGATTGGAACCCTCATCAATTGCCGGTTGGAGTATTGGAAGATCAGCGGAAGATCGGTCAATTGAGCCTTGTGAGGAAATTGCACAACACCCAACACAGATACGCGTACTTTAAGGGGGAAATATTATACAAGGAGCGTCAAGATACTACTTACCTGGATCATCGGTCAAGGGGGAATTTTTTAACACAGAGAAGATGAATACTTGACTGAAGATCGATTGCAGTTGCATTTTCAGCATTCGACAGCAACGGACAAGGGGGAATTTGTTGATGCAGATTTTGTGTCCGATGCTTGTCGAATAGATTAGATTTATTTTACGCTGAATTTGTAATAGTTAGTGAAACGGTCAAACAAATGTGTATTGACCCGCTCGTTTGAAGTGGTCAAACGAGAGGGTTATGGGTTTGACCGTGTTTGTGTGCAAGTAAAGTGGGTGTGGGTATAAATACCACCCCTTGTCTTTCATTTGCACTGGAGAAAGTTGAAAGAGGGTGAACTCATTCGAGAGAGTTCACTGTGAGTTTTATTGTGTGGGGGAGAGAACACCACTTGGTCTCTCCCCGAATGTATACTCCTTTGGTATTAGTTCGGTTGGGTTGTAATCGGGCCGATTTGTAATGTTTTACTACCGATTAATACAAAGAAGAGTTTTGTTTATCCATCTCTATGTAACACCCATTCTTATAATTCAGGGTTTAACGTATCATTTACGAAAAACAGTCATGTAATTAAGATTACATATGCATTGGAAATTACGGGTTTATAAAAACTTTTTACAATTTAAAAAGTATACAACATATCATGTGTACGTTCGTCGTTTAACATAATAACGATGCATAGTTCGGAAGCTTATTTCGTGATCGTGTTCGGTTCTTGCTCGTTGCTTGATCATCCTCCGGTGCTAAAATTTACCTGAAACTCATAAAACATGAGTTGGATTAGTCCTACGTAGCTTAAAACGTATTAAAACGGGTTCGCAACGAAAAATAATTTAAAATAATCATTATTCTCAAAACTGGCTAGTGCTCGCGTAGCGCCACTGCCAGTCGCGCTACGCCACTGCCTTAATCCACCAGATTGTTGCAGCTGGTTGCTGCATATTCCCAGCACGATCTGATTTCACGGAAACGGCCATAACTTCTTCGTTATTGATCCGTTTTACCCGATTATTTTTCCTACGCGTCTGTAATTTAATCCTCCATCTTATGGAGTTAAAATCCTACATCCAACATAAGAAATTTTGAGACTTCTAAGCCCTCGACTCGTTACCTTTTTACCGAATTTTAACCCGTTTATGCATTTTATCAAACAAACGTATTATTTGATTCCTATAGCTCATACACTTCTTTAAATTAATGTTACCTACTATATTAGGTTCTAATCATAGGTTTATTACACCATTTAAACCCGTTTTCGCTCATATACTTATTTTGACCCGTTAAGGGTATTTAAGCGCTTTCGAGCCTAAAATCGCTTTCGATTACTTCTAGCACTTCATCACCACATTTCTTATCCTATAATCTACCACCACAACTGAGTTTATGGCGGGTTTAATGTGGTGATCAATATAAACCAAATTTTACCTCTCGAACCATTATTTTACGGCAAAAACTCAAATAGTGCCATTTGGCAATTATAATACCTCTTTTAGTTTCTATACTTATTCTAAGTATTTACCTAGTCATAAAACTCGTTTCCAAACAACCTTTAAGGGTCGTTTGTTCCATTTAGCCTACAAGGGCGTTTTGGTTGATTTTAGTCCTTTTATGACGAAGGACTCTCCCTCAAATTATTCGACCAAAATAGCACTTTAACTACAACATAATTATGCGTACCTGGCCCAGATCAACAAGTAGACCCAGTTTATACCTCGTTTTCATTATCACACCATCAATGATGAAGCAACTATCCGATTTGCTAATCGGTCCTGTTAACATAAGACTTGACGACCGCATTATACGATATTGTCAAATGGTGTTATCACCACCATTCGACCCGTTTGGACTATATGGCCAACATTATCTATTTAAATCAAAAACACCGTTTTTGATTTCCAATTCATACATCATCCCATCCCGGATTTTATAACCATACCCTTTTTCTTTTACACTCTTTTCTTACAGTTTCAACCCATTTCGGCTTACGCCATGGGTATCCTTTTAACCTTGATTTACATAAGTCGACACTTGACAAATTTCCAAATTTCCAATATTATCGTTTTCACGTTTACAACGTATCGAATAAACGAGTATTCTACATAAGTGTGTAAATTACACTTACCTCGCATCCACGCCACACTTTTCTTTCCGTATTTGCTCCGTTTGACCCGCTCCCTCCTCCAAGCTTTCACCTAGCTTGTTACGCGTCAAACTATTGTCAAACATTTACAAGGCGGTTAAATTAGTCATTAACAATCACGACTATTCCACCTTACTTATTTTCTATGCCGAAGCTACTATTCGGCTTCATGATTAGTTAACTTAACTTATTTAAAGTTAACTACTTTCAATCACATGTTTACTACATTAAGTCTAAATCAACATAGTATTTAGAACTCTTATCACTTCATATCACGCGTAATTGCCATATCATTCAAAAACGTGTTTTCACTCTAAATTCAATACTTTAGTTCTCATTTAGGCATTTTAACAAACACCTAATGTGCATAATTTTACATATTTACTAACTAGTTCATAACTAATTATTTTCACCAAGATTTACATAATAATCAAACCTCTATGTCTAGTGTTCATGAACTACATCAAGAACTTATATCATAGCAACCAATATTCATCAATTTAACACCCTAATCCGAGTGTTCATCATATTGTCAATAAACCCATTTAACACATAATAGGGTAATTACCAAATCCCTAGTTTTGACAACGATTCATCAAATTCTCTACTAGGGTTTGTTTCTAAACCAAGATATAATCACAATAACACTCATTGATTCAATATTCATTCCAGAATTTCGATTATGATTGTTCATCATAATCTCAAAGTATCACTAAATCATAAATTTCAACATACCTTGTGATCCCCACGACTAGGTGATCATTAATACGTGTTCATGCATCCAATTCGGGCTAGATTTGACCTTCAATTTTGTTGATTGTTGAAGTTAGGGTTTGAGCTCCCTGGCTCCTGTGGGTTACGACCAGAACAAGCACACACACACCTAGTGTGTGTGTTGTGTTTAATTTTTAAGTTTATAATTCCATTTTCAAGTTACCCAGCTTTGGTCCCTTGTGTTTGGTTAGTTATTAAGTAGGTCACAACTTACTTATTTTCAACAATATTCCCACTTATTAACTAGGTTAAATATTCCTAGTTAACTTAGCGGGTTCGAGAATATTTATGACTAAGTTTATTTTAGGTCCCGTTAACTCGGGCCTTCTATCATTTTATTTCTTAAAAGCTTTTTATTCACTTTTTATTTATTGTTAGGATTAATTATTTAAATCCTAATATTTACCGGGTAAATTTTTACCACTAACGGTATTTTACCCGTCAGTAATATTAACGTGGTTTGATTACCAAACCCGTTTTTTGGGGTGTTACAAGTCTACCCCCTTAAAGAGGTTTCGTCCTCGAAACATTTTCTTACATAATTCATTGAGTTTTTAACTCATTGTATTTGAGCCGAGAATTCCTTTAAACATTATTTATACTTTTATCCAATTGTTAGTATTACCAGGAAATATGGTAACATCCTTTTGGTTATTATTCGTCTACATATCTCCTACGACATAGTGCAACTCGAAATAACGTAATCTCATTATTTCCACTAGTTTAGTTACTTAGCGATATTCATCACTTTCATATACTATCGAATCCTTTATGGATCCGTTACTTTGACCCGTTTAAAGGTCTTTAGTGATATCTTTCACTTTTAGCAACAATTTCTTTTGTTTTCAAATTCTTTTATTCGGTTCAGTTATACCGGATCCACCGCTCACAAGCAACCAAATTACTTAAATGACCTTAACCGGTCTCACTAACTAGACTTATTAGTCCAGTTGCTTTTTACCGCTCGTTTGGTTATGATGTGATTCCACTTCACATTGCATTTCTTAACCGTGATCGTGTCACATCGTGTTTAGTTTGTATCAACCTTTCATTTTCAAAAATATCGTCTTGCGCCTATCAGTGTCAAGACTTGTATCTTTCATGCTTACTATTTAAATTCCTATCAGAATTATTGTTTGTAAAAACGTTATTTCTTACTAAACCGAAGTTTTAGTTTTAGGATCTTCTCTTTAACTTTTGTCAATTATCCATACCAGGATATTGACAGTCCATAATTTATTCTTTTACAGTCTTAGTTTTATGCGGGGATTCTCAACCGATTCCCTCGCTTTATCTAATTAACCCGTAGGTTTTTTATCACTTAGCCTTATGGGCTATTTTGATTAGACTTTCACCTCTTTAGGGCGAAGTCCTTATAACTTCTTTCTAATCATGACCCGTTGGTCGTTTTAGTCCCGTAGATCTTTCATTTGTTTATAACCCTAAAGGTTATGTTGATCCTGTAGATCACTCCTTACTCATGTCATTCTTAAAATACATGTTTGGTGTCAAGGCACCCTGTTTTTGTTCGAAGAATCGTTTGGTTTCAAGCTTAGGTCCCGTTAACCTTAATTGTAGTTTCATGGCTATAATTGTTTTCTTTCGGACAATTTTCCGATTTTATGACTTCTCACGTCATTTATGCGTCAGTTCTTCTTATGCTTACTGTTATTTGATTTGCATATATTCTTATTTGGTTATATCCCATTACCAGGCTCATTATTCTCTTGCATTTAACGCTACCTTTATCTGGCTAGCGCTCATTTGTGCCATTCGGCGTTATATTGTATTCATCCTGTTTGACCTATTAATGTGAAATCCATCACTTATAAACAATCAACTTTATTCTTTATTCAACCCATTCTCCTTTGAATAGTTGAACATATTTACTCACAATTTCTATATACGAGATTTTATAGTCACAACTCGTAATCCAAGTCCTTTGATTTTTCAACCCGTGTTCACGTCTCTTGGTTTACGCATGTGTTTAATTCTTACCCATCAACCGGGTGTTTTACCGAAGTCGTTATTATTGCAACCCTCCCGGTATGCATTAAGACCTCGCTTCATTTTTTATATTCCGTCTTTGTCCTTAAGTTTGACGTTTTACAAAAACGACTCGTTAAAGGACATATTTGCATTTTCCGGGTTCGAGTGTAAGTACACCCCCTCCCAATACTTGTCTAAATCATTTTACATGTTTGCGTTTTCCGGGTTCGAGTGTAAGTACACTCCACTCCCTCCCAATACTTGTCTAAATCATTTTACATGCTTGCGTTTTCTGGGTTCGAGTGTAAGTACACTCCCTCCCAATACTCGTCTAAATCATTTTACATGCTTGCGTTTTCTGGGTTCGAGTGTAAGTACACTCCCTCCCAATACTTGTCTAAATCATTTTACATGCTTACGTTTTCTGGGTTCGAGTGTAAGTACACTCCCTCCCAATACTTGTCTAAATCATTTTACATGCTTGCTTTTTCTGGGTTCGAGTGTAAGTACACTCCCTCCCAATACTTGTCTAAATCATTTTACATGTTTCTTTGTCCCTTCACTCGGGCTCATTATCCTAATGTAATACGCTTCCGTCACTCGGTTGTGCGTTTACATTATTATCAAATATTTTGCTTATCTGATTCATTTGGGTACTTTTTAATTAGTCCCATTCACCCCGCCCTTACTACATCGGATGTAAACGTGTCCGCCATAAGAAGTTCGTGGTATCATATGCCACTACTTACTTGGCCAGAGTAAGTGATTAACACATGACACACATGACCTTTTTATAGTTTTCACATCACGCCCTATGTAAGTAACGCCTCTATTTGTTTCTCTTGGAAACAATATCCCGAATACATTTTCTATTCGGGTTTTTTTTTCCAAGTTTTTAATCTACATATGCAACTTTCAATTTCTACGTATTGGTTGCATGTTTATATTCATGCAATAATTTAAACGTGCACCTGGTAAATGCTTGCCCTAACGGGATTTTCTTGCCATTAGCCTTGTTCGCGACCATTACGTGATTTAGGTCCTTAATGAGCATGCTCTTCTTGTCATATCTCGGACCATACCATCATCATATCCACAATTCGTTTGACTCTCGTCGTCTTCAGACGCGAGTGTCCTTCAATTAAACATTCACAAAAGTTAGTAACATCTACTTCAATAATCGCCCGTATTCTAATACAAGGCTTTTTCTACTATACGCGTCAATGCACGTATTTTCGTCAACTATATCAATCATTTCAATTGGGGTAACGTGTATCACACGGTAGCCCTATGTGTTGTTTACAACACTTTAGCATGCTAAACCATTAACATACCTGTACTTACCGGATTTGCGATCAAGCCTCGAACCGAACACATTTGTCAACAACCTTGAGCTCTGATTACCAACTTGTAACACCCATTCTTATAATTCGGGGTTTAACGTATCATTTACGAAAAACAGTCATGTAATTAAGATTACATATGCATTGGAAATTACGGGTTTATAAAAACTTTTTACAATTTAAAAAGTATACAACATATCATGTGTACGTTCGTCGTTTAACATAATAACGATGCATAGTGCGGAAGCTTATTTCGTGATCGTGTTCGGTTCTTGCTCGTCGCTTGATCGTCCTCCGGTGCTAAAATTTACCTGAAGCTCATAAAACATGAGTTGGATTAGTCCTACGTAGCTTAAAACGTATTAAAACGGGTTCGCAACGCAAAATAATTTAAAATAATCATTTTTCTCAAAACTGGCTAGTTCTCGCGTAGCGCCACTGCCAGTCGCGCTACGCCACTGCCTTAATCCACCAGATTGTTGCAGCTGGTTGCTGCATATTCCCAGCACGATCTGATTTCACGGAAACGGCCATAACTTCTTCGTTATTGATCCGTTTTACCCGATTCTTTTTCCTACGCGTCCGTAATTTAATCCTCCATCTTATGGAGTTAAAATCCTACATCCAACATAAGAAATTTTGAGACTTCTAAGCCCTCGACTCGTTACCTTTTTACCGAATTTTAACCCGTTTATGCATTTTATCAAACAAACGTATTATTTGATTCCTATAGCTCATACACTTCTTTAAATTAATGTTACCTACTATATTAGGTTCTAATCATAGGTTTATTACACCATTTAAACCCGTTTTCGCTCATATACTTATTTTGACCCGTGAAGGGTATTTAAGCGCTTTCGAGCCTAAAATCGCTTTCGATTACTTCTAGCACTTCATCACCACATTTCTTATCCTATAATCTACCACCACAACTGAGTTTATGGCGGGTTTAATGTGGTGATCAATATAAACCAAATTTTACCTCTCGAACCATTATTTTACGGCAAAAACTCAAATAGTGCCATTTGGCTATTATAATACCTCTTTACCTAGTCATAAAACTCGCTTCCAAACAACCTTTAAGGGTCGTTTGTTCCATTTAGCCTACAAGGGCGTTTTGGTCGATTTTAGTCCTTTTATGACGAAGGACTCTCCCTCAAATTATTCGACCAAAATAGCACTTTAACTACAACATAATTATGCGTACCTGGTCCAGATCAACAAGTAGACCCAGTTTATACCTCGTTTTCATTATCACACCATCAATGATGAAGCAACTATCCGATTTGCTAATCGGTCCTGTTAACATAAGACTTGACGACCGCATTAGACGATATTGTCAAATGGTGTTATCACCACCATTCGACCCGTTTGGACTATATGGCCAACATTATCTATTTAAATCAAAAATACCGTTTTTGATTTCCAATTCATACATCATCCCATCCCGGATTTTATAACCATACCCTTTTTCTTTTACACTCTTTTCTTACAGTTTCAACCCATTTCGGCTTACGCCATGGGTATCCTTTTAACCTTGATTTACATAAGTCGACACTTTCCAAATTTCCAAATTTCCAATATTATCGTTTTCACGTTTACAACGTATCGAATAAACGAGTATTCTACATAAGTGTGTAAATTACACTTACCTCGCATCCACGCCACACTTTTCTTTCCGTATTTGCTCCGTTTGACCCGCTCCCTCCTCCAAGCTTTCACCTAGCTTGTTACGCGTCAAACTATTGTCAAACATTTACAAGGCGGTTAA
>JARYGA010029622.1:0-47851 GCA_030545235.1 Helianthus tuberosus | reverse complement strand
ATTACAAGTACTTTATACACGGTATGGTTAGCGTAAGGAGGTTTACTACTTAGATCATGTGAGTGGGTAGGAGCAATATGAGGCCATTAGTCCTCATGTCGGGACCGAGGGACAGGAGCGGTAGATCTATCTGGGTGTAGCGAGCCCAGCCCCAGGCCAAACTAGAAACGGACCTTGGGGTGACTTTGTCCACATACAAATGCCGTGGCGAAATCTGCTAGGTTTGAGTCTCCCTATTTGCACTTCACATATATCAGTGGCCTTGCAAACCATTGGTGATCTCAATTCCCTTATTTGCTACATACCAAGACTATTTTTATACTCACAAAGGTTTACTTACTCACTTACACATGAACTCGCTCAACATTATTGTTGATTTTTCAACTTACATGTATTTCAGGAAACTAAAGATCTGGCGCGGTATGTTATGTTTTCCCGCTGCATAAGGGTTCCGAGGTCATCCGGGTTTAGGAAATGTGACTTTTTCCTGGACGAGTCACAAATCTTAAACTGCGTTTATTTCATGTTACCGTTTAGGTTGTTCAAGACAATGTTTTATGTTGTAATGTTGTAAGTCTCTAAGACAATGGTATGTTACTCTGGTTTTAAAACTTAATCAAATGGATGATCTTGCATGATTTTATTTCATATAGCTTTGTTATGGTTAAGCTATGGTATTAAGAAGTCACACCAAAATTAACCACGCTTCCGCAAAGCCAGGGTGTGACATTTGCGGAGGTAATCCTGGCAAGTCTTTGGGAAAGACATCAGGGAATTCCTTTACTACAGGAATTTCGTTAAGCTTCGACTCCTCAACCTTCATGTCTACTACATGCTCTAAGAATGCAACACATCCTTTTTGCAAGCATTTATGTGCCTTCATACAGTTGATGATCCGCAAGGGCGTGCCTCTTTTCTCTCCATGGACTATGAGCGTTTCATCATTCACAAGAGGAATGCGAATGATCTTCTCGTGACAAACAATTTCGGATTTATTCTTGGATAACCAGTCCATTCCGACTACAACATCAAAGCTACCCAGCTGAACCGGCAAAAGATCGATACTAAATCTTCGTTCACCAAGTTCCAATGTACATCCTCTAACAACTTCGCCCGTTTCGACAAGTTTACCATCGGCTAGTTGTATGGAATAAGGAATATCTAATCTACTAGATTCTATTCCAAGCATACGTTTAAATTCCACAGACATGAAACTATAATCGGCACTAGTGTCAAATAATATGAATGCAAAGTGATTGTTAATGAGAAACGTACCGGTGACCACATTAGGGTCCTCGCGTGCGTTCTTTGCTCCTATCACGAATGCTCGAGCTTGAGCGTTGTTTTCTTTCGAGCAGTCTTTCTTGAAGTGCTCTTTACTACCACAACCAAAACATCCTTGGTTTTGCCCATTTCCATTTTGATTTCCAGTACCGTTGTCATTACTATTACCATTCCCGTTTCCAGCACTGTTTCCTTCCTATTCCCATTACCATTCCCATTACCATTACAGCCTCCAATCCCTTTTCCCCAACAATCCTCGGTACGGTGACCTGATTTCTTGCATTTCTCGCATCTCCCAATGGGACAATTTCCCACGTGATGAAACTTGCATAGGTCATATTTGGGTAGTGTGCCATGGTACTTCCTAGCTCCCGAATCATTTGCTGCCGCAAATGTTTTTGCCTCTTTAGGCGGATTGGTGTCGCGTTTCTTGTTGTTGGAACCCTTATTGTTGTTACGTGTTGCTTGATTCAGATTCGAATGTTTTCTATTCTTGTCACCAGACGACTCAGCATGCGTCTCGGTTTTCTTAGTAGCCTTCAACGATAACTTCTTCATACGAAGAACATCTTCGGTAAGGCTGACAGCCAGAGTTACAGCCTGAGTGACTGTTGTAGGTTCTGCTGCAGTCACCAAACTGCGAAACTCTGGAGCCAATCCCCAGATGTGGCGTTCGATGTGCTTAAATTCAGGAGTCACCAATAGGGGATCACTCTTGAGAGATCATAGAATCTCTGTGTATAACCAACAATGTCCGCCCCAACCATGGACAGCTTCCAAAATTCCGTCTCCAGTTTTTGAAGTTCAGCACGCGAGCAATACTTTTCCCTCATTCTTTCCTTCAACTCATCCCATGTCATACCGTAAGCGGTATCATCACCCAGAGTTTGGACTTGTAAATTCCACCAAGTCAGAGCTTCGTCGACGAACAACCCAGTAACAAAAGTGACTTGCTGGTCCGCGGTGCACTTGCTCATGCGGATTGTGGAATCAGTTTTCTCCGTCCAACGCACGAAGGCCACTGCACCTCCAGTGCTGTCGTAATTAAGCGGCTTGCAGTCGAGGAACTGCTTGTAGGTGTAGTCTGGAATTTATCCAACCAATTCACACGTGAGCAATCAATGGGACAATGAAACAAAGACCGTTTATAAGCTTCATCAAATTATAGAAAATCAACTTAACGTTACCTTGGGTCGGGTTTCCTCCAGATGAATCTCCATGTCCATTACGCCCGGTACCGCCTGAGCCTCCACTATGCTCAGCACGGTTTACCTCGTACTGAGCAATGGCTTCAGAAATCCTTTCTTCCAGCAGGGAGTTCAATTCTTCAGCAGTCCTCGGCATCGGCGGAGGAGGTGATTGGTCTCGAGTGTTCACAACTCTCCTAGGTGCCATGTTCTTCCAAAACACAACGCAACTGGGTTAGGTATTTGTCTGATACCATCATACTAGATAGTATTAGAACATATACGTATACATATACATATACACACATAAGCAATATCAAACAATCCACCAAACATATAAATCAATTCATACTGCAACAAGCATGCATAAACAAATAAATACTGATGTGTCATAAGATATTCACCGAGTTTTTATACATATCAGGACAACTTGTTACATCATTGTTTATGAAGAAAACAAAAATGCATAAGGATTACATCACCCAATAGTACAAGTTTAATACATATAAAAGACAAAATATCTTTCTTCACATTGGCGGTCCTTGTCTTCAAGTTGTACCCAAAACTCGGTCGTAGTCTTCATACCCAAAAGTACTGCTCCATCAAAGTACCTGCAATGAAAAACCTAATGGGCTGGTGGAGAGGGTGGGGGTGTAGGGAAGATCAAACTGCGAAGATGCATCACTTCATCCTCTAGCTCGTGGACTTGACGGATGAGGAAGCTGACCTGCTACTCTACAGTGAAAAACCGAGCAGCATGACCCTCAGTAGGTGCCCGAATAGGTGGTGGCGGAGATGCCGGTGGGGGTGAAGATAGTGGTGGAGGTGTAACAGGTGGTGGATAATCTGGAGGAGGAGGTCGTCTCGCATCGGCCTCATTTTCCAACTCGTAGACCTTACGATAAAGGATCTCAAACTGAAGCTGGAGTGATAGAAGGAGATCATCTCTAGCGTATCCAGTGTGATGTGAAGGATGGTATGGGTCGGATAATGGCATAGAATACGGAGGGAATAGACGGGGTGACTGAACGCGTGGACTCAACTCCTATGGGGGTATATGTGGATGACTAGAAGGCTCTCCCCCATGAGTGGGAGGTGTATGCGGAAAGGCTGAAGCATAACGGATACTACGTACACCACTAGTATGGTCCATCGGAACAGGTGGACGTGAAGAGCTGTCACTGGCTAAGTGAGTGGGAGTGTGGGGAGGTGTATGAGTAGGTGTAGGAACGTGAACAGGAGAAGATGGTGCAACGGATATAACATCATCATCATCATCATCATCGGTAGGGTAAGCCCCTAGTCCAACAGCTAGAAGAGTTGAAGAGGTAACAGACTCAAAAGAATCGGCAACAGAATCAGGGTCAAAATCAGAAGAGATGTCAATGACAGATACAACAGGTGATGCTACATCTAGGATGGCGAAGTCAAATACCTCACCATCACCCAAGTCATCGTCAATGTGATCTACCTCAATCACAGGAACGTCGATATCATCATCCATGTCAACAAAAGGCCAATCCTCAGCAGGGATAGCAGCGAGAGGAACAACGTGGATCAGAATGGGCTTGACAAGATGCTTGCCATCGGGATGTCCAATGATGAGCTGATCGTGAATAGGTAGAGGAAAAGCGAGAACGTCATCAACGAACGGAATGTCATCACCAAAGTCGGGTAAAGCAAAAGGCTGGAAATCATCAAGGTCGTCGTCATTAGACATAACCTCGGGATCGGTCTCTGAGTCGGAAGTGAAGATCTCAGGAGCTGGGGCAATCTCGTCGTTGGAAACAACAGCCATGGGATCATGCTCCTCCGATAGACCACTACTCTCAGATGAAGACATGTGTACCTGTAACATAATAATCATAGCATATGTACATATATTAATTATTACTACTTAATTAATATATATAGTTACACACAAATAAGCAAATAGTCCCTGGTTAAAGTTAAGTGCTACTCCTATGCACCCTAAGTCTCGTGACGTTCTCGCTTGACTTTTGAAAACAAGTTCAGGTTGTGGATGTCGCGGAAAGTTTTATGCAAAGAAAAGCTTTTGAAAAATTGTTTTCGTGAGAGGATCCTAAAGATTGTAGTCTAGACTTGAGAAGGAATCCTGGTTCACTACAATCAAAGCTTTGATACCAATCTGTCACACCCCTTTCTAAGGCGGAAACACGAGACGTGAACTGAAAGGTTCTCATTGCATACGAATAGTAAACATACTACATGAATGTAGAATAACTCCAAATTACCATTGATAGTTCATCATCCAAACAAAAGTTAAGTTTAAGTTTACAACACGACATAAGAAAATTGTTTGAAAAAGTCTACAACACCATTTCAAGAACAAATATCAAGGTTTTGTTCATTATATCTCTGCAGAAGGCGGGATATAACAAACAAATCCTACAAAAGTGGCAACGGAGCATCAATGCATAAGTACTTGAAACCAAAACAACCATCTTGAACAAGGAGACCGCACATACATCCACTTAGTTACCTGAAATACATGTAAGTTTTGGAAAAAATATCGTCAACATAAGTTGGTGTCAATTCATGCAGTTTTTGTATAGAATGTTTGTATACTTGTATGAGAACAAGGTATGTAATTTGTAAAACGTATCTGTAAACTGTGCTCTGTAAATGCAAGGAATACGAGATCGCTAATGTTTCACGAGGACATTAACATATTTCACGACATCGGAAGACACCAAACCTAGGTATTTTTGTCGAGATCGACTGAGTCACAAAAGCACTCATTGGTAGAAGTAGGCCAAGAGTGAGGTTTCCTGAAACCCATTAGATCTAACCTTTTCGTTCCCCGGTCTAAATGTATACGTTGATTAATGGTGCTTATGGTACCCTATTCGTCACATGATCTATGTGTCATTCCTTAGTTTTGTCTGCTCTACATACCATTGAACATGTATTTTCCCCAAGTTTAGAAAACATGTAAAAGTTTAAAAGTGGAGACATGAACTCACAGTTTTTGCGTATCTCGCGTCGTAAACTTCACCGGCTGTGTTCGTAAGCGTCGCGACCTATAATTATTCTAGGTACGTTAGTCAGACTTGTATCACACAAGTAAAAGTCACCATCTTAAGTTTATGTATTTGTCTTTTGTATGTTCATCTTTTGTGAGGGTCGTGCCCTTGTTTGTCGGGTCTCTCCCGTTCGTCGTGTCTTTGCACTTTGAATTTGTATTGTTTGTTTGTAAATATATATTTTATTTCCCAAAAATATACATTTGTGTATGTAGTCTTTGCCAAAATAATAAATGTTAAAAATAAACTTTATTTTTAATTTGTCCATATATGTTACTTATATTATTTTCCAAAAATAAATATAAGTATTTTGTGAAATAATATTTTCAACATTATTTTTGTGCAAGTATAATTAGGAAAGTATACTTGTATTTTTATGTAAATACTTGAGTATTTTACCTTATTTGTCAAAAATCAATATTTTGATTTTTATTACTTTTCGGAATTATATTTCTTAAAAATATTATATTTTTAAGACTTGTATGAAATATATATACTTTGTCATGCTTGAGAGAATATATATATTTATTTTTGTTATTCACCCGAATTTTGTATAATTTCCATTACTTGGTAATAGTTATATATTTGTCCAAATATCTATAGTTATGTCCAAAGTCCATATGTTTGTGGAATATATTTATATAAATATATTTTCTTGTATTTGTCTATATATTCTTCTTGTGAGGATTTTTGTATACTGGTATACTTAGGTATCCTCATGTATTTGTATGTGTATTTTGATATTTATACTCCTTGGGAGTATTTATATGTATTTTTCAAGTTCATAATTCACTACTACATATAATACACATAATATACACTTAGCACAAAATTTGGTGATTACTAAATGTATATATTTTTTCTAAAAGTCTATATACTTAATATTAATTTTAACTTGAAGAAATCATCATTTCTTAACTTGAATTTTCATACAAAAATTAGGAAACATTGGTAAATATTTTTAGGTGAATTTTGGGGAATACGTTTCACCAAAACTTATATTTTTCTAAGTGTCAAAATTTTATAAAAATTTAGACACAGTTTTCCCTAAAAATGGAGGTTTCTCATATTTTCAAAACATGTGTTTATTTTCTTTTTATCACCAAAAACAATTTTCCAAAATTTTCACAAATAACATACACTAATTACTTCATGTAAAACATTATGGTGAACTTGATTTTTGCTAATAATGTGTAGTCTTTTGGATCTACACTTAACATACAATGATCTTTCCAAAAGCAAGTGTTCTTGTAAATTTTAAACAAACTTTTATGAAACTTTAATTTACTGATCAAATCATCCATGAGTTCTATGGTTTCAAAGTCTTGAAAATTATGTTCTAAAACCATTTTCATGTTTATTAGAAAAATCTTTATGTTTAAAACCATGTTTCAACATGGATCTATCAAGATCCATACTTAGCATCTTTAAATCTTTCATAAACAAGCTTCATGATGAACCTTTAACAAACTTTTCATGGACTTTAGTTTCAAAAGTTAGTTTTACATACACTTTGTGAATTCAAGAATACAAGATCATGCTTCAAAATCATCTTTCAAGTTCACATACGTGTTTCACAAGTTCATCTTCAAGTTTAACCATGGATCTTTCAAGATCCATGCTTAAACTTGTAAGATCTAATCTTCTAATAAGCTTAACATGCTAGATCTAAACATACACACAATATTCAACATCAACAACTTCATCACATACACCAAAAATCACTAATATTACTTGTTTTCTTCATGATTATGTTAGATCTTCACATTTTCATCTTTTAAAGTTTAGTTACTTAGATGGTGTGACTTGTACATAAAATAAACATGAACTAAAATAGTGATTAGGAGGCTTACAACTAGCTCTATTGGCTAGGGAAGTGGCACAAGAAGGATGAGGATGAAGATGAAGTATGATGAAATCAAGTGGTTAAAAGCTCCTCCAAGAGGTCCTTCAACTTCTAGCACTTGTAGTCTTCTTAGATAGCCTCCAAACACCTTAGAACAAGCTTAGATTGCCTTGGAATAGATTGAAAAATGGTGGATGTATGTGTGGGTGATGGTGGCCGTAGATTATGGAGAAGAAAGGAAGAAGATGTTGAATGTTAAGCGATAAGTTTCTTTAGTGTTTTATAATAAATCTTTCTCAACACAAGTTTATCCAATAGTTACTGTATTCCATATCAAGAATGCATGTAAATATTATATTCAAAAGGTGAGGTGGGGCCCTTGGGGCTGGTTTTCGAATGAGGGGGGGGGGGTAAATGCAAATTATTGAAAGTTAAGGGTTTTAAATGTAAACTAGAAGGTTTAGGATAGTTTAAGTGTATTTAGGTGTTTTTTGATTTTTAAGGTGTTTTATCACCAATACTCGCTTAATATCATAAAAACAATGCTTCTAGTTAAATTTTGATGTTTTGGGTAGTGTCCAGTTATTCGTTTCATTAACGGTTCGTTAAAGTGCTAAATTGCACAGTTTTACTAGGTATGAAGCACCTTTTGTGACAATTTTAATTCCCGACACTTTGTAAGTTATTCTGGACACTAAAACATCAATTCTGCATAATATTTTGGTGTTAAAATGTTGTTTTTAGTTGATTTTCTGCTGAATTCTGCAGAATTCAGCATTTAAAGTAAGTTTCGGGTGTCTTTTAGTGCGTATTTTAGTTTCCGGAAAGTGTACATGTTAACCCTTGTATCCACACTTGGGTTTTTATGTGTTTTTGATGTTGGACCTACTCCTAGGCCCTAAATCTATTGTCTGTCTGCTTTCTGCGGAAGTGCTGACACAACGTATCTTATCGGTGAGTTTACTTGTCTTTCTGACGCAACGCTTAATGTAATGCACAATGCAATATTTGAAGTATAAAACATGCATGAATTCATATGTAAGGCAAGTAATCACAAAGTGTTGACGATTAAGCACATAATTGCAGATAATAAATAATAAATAAAATAGTACGGAAATTAACGGTTTGGTGCCAGTTGTCACATTTCTAATCTGCAACCAGGATACCGAACCAGGATATTGGTAACATCCTGTAGAAGTATCTTGTTCGTTACTAATGGTTTGTTTGTATACTTCAGTTGTAAGGGACCAACGTTAACAAGGACTAGGGGTAACTGAAGACTCGCTCAAAGTGGTTGAAAGGTGAACGTTAATAGCGGATGAAGAGGTCTACAACGGTCACAAGGGGATATTCTCCGTATCCCGGAATTATAGGATATTCAGTTAGAATATAAAAACTATACAAAAGGATGCCGAATCATTAGAACAACACATGTAATCTCGTACACACACTAGTTACTTGCTATATTCACAATCATTCATTCACATCTCACAATCATTGTAACATTTAGAGCTGATCCGTGCATTATCCTGAAGCTGTATCCTGGTCTTTCAATCAATAAGAAGAACAAAGGAAGATGGCAGTTGTCAGCTCCCGAGGTTTTGTGCCGGCGATCTAGATAGATCAAGGGCTTTCCTCGTACATCCCATTTCAATCTTTACTTTTATTGTTCATTACTTGATAATTGATATAGTTTGATATCTTGAAACAATATCCTGAAACTGTTTACTTTATTAATCAACTTAATACATTTTAGCAAATCTCTATAGTACACTACCTCACAAACTGTAACACCTCGTAAAATCGTGTCCAATGATGTGAAGACACGTGTCCTAAACCCTAATAAAGTCAAACTTTGACTATGAAGGACTAATCTTGCCAAACAGTGAAACGATGTATGTGGGGGGACTAAAAGTGTCATTATGCCAAACCTGTGCCTCTGAATGACCGTTTACGGATGTCGTATCCTTTAATAGGTCGATCGTTGAATTTACGAAACCATTTGAGAATCAAATCACAAGTTTATAAATTGGAGGGTTAAAAGCGTCAACATGTTTAATTATACCTCTGAGTGACCTTTTAACTGAACCGGAGCTTAACAATGTTTGTTATAACTTCCAAGAATATCAAAAACTAACTTTAGGGGCCAAAGATGCTTTAAATGAAAGTTATATTAAGTTATATAGGACCAGGGACTGAAACCGTCAAAATGGAAAACTTGTTTACCTGGTCGAAGGAGAGTTGCGGGCCGTGACCCGGACTACCTTGTCTCTCGCAGGGCACGAGGCAATGCCCAGTATCGAAAAATGACTGCCAGGTGCATGTATTCAGCCTTGTTCCCCAATCAAACCGCCATGCAACCTGAATTTCGAAACAAGGGACCTGTAGATGGTTTTTATAAACCTGTAGGACACCTGTGATGATTAGGGATGATCCATAACACTTGGCACAATCTCAAATCCTCTTGTTCAACTATAAATAGAGCCCCATAGTTCACTTCTTCCTTGCACCTCTCAAAATTTCTTCCCTTCTCACTTGGCATTCTTGGAGATTCCTGATCATAGGAGACTCCCCCTAAGTTAAAGATTTCAAGCTAGGACCTGTTGTAAGTGTCCCTAGCCTCTGCTTTTCGGTTTTTAAGCTTTAAAAAGCCGAAAGTCAAAGTTTCTGCTAAAAGGCTTTGACTTTCGGTTTAGACCTAAACGGTCCAGCCATTGTTCGAGGTGAATATTGCTACGTAATCGTAATTAGGTAGGTGTTAATCCCTCAAAAGGGCACCTCCTAATTACCATGTTTACTTGGTTAATTGTCGGGTCAAAGTTATTAAAATAAAAAGTCAAACAGGTCAGTTTTAAAATAATTCAAATATGATAATGTAGAAGTTATAAAATATGTTTTATCACTCTAATAAGTTGGTAAACATTATTAGAACATGTATAAGCATGTTCAACCTGACAATTCTAAGTTTAAGCTCAGTTCGCAACAGAAAGTTGCAAAAGCTTGACTTTTGCTTTGACTTTCAGTTCTGACCCGAATTAGCTTAATTTCTTTATACATTAAGGTTCCATTGTGACCATATTATGTTGTAGTATAACCCTCTGAGGTTATATTACATGGTCACATAGTAATATGAGTTTATTTACTTGTTTCCATTATTATGCTTAATGTTGACCAATATGCCCTTTTTGTTAAAAATAAGGTTTTTAATATAAATGAGCATGCAAATGAACTAAGTACTGATTTGTAAAACATATTTAGCATATTTTGACATTTACATTATGGTCATAAACTGAAGTTATATAATTAATCGAAAAAATATGTTTTTATAAGCACTAAAATGCCCTTTTGCATGTAAATCAAGTTTTAAACATAACTTTGACATAACACACTTTACCTACTGTTGTGATATCATATTTAGGATTTATTGGGATGGTAAGTCAGATTATATACTGACTTAAACTTCAAGTTTTTGTATAAAGTTTACAAATGACGGTAATACCCTTTTTTGCAAATAAAACAGGTTTTAAACATAATAAACATGCAAAACCTTTTTACTACTGATATGTTATGAAAAATAATATATATTGACTATTCAAAGTTGGTCATAACATTAGAATTACATAAACTTCGAAATTATCGTCATTTACCGACTTTTACGCTATTTAGGTGCATAGTATGGTTCTAAACCATACTTAGCACCCAAGACTTGTTACCTATTGATTTTATAAACCATTTTAAATATATTTACAGTAGGTATAAGTCATGAACTCAGAATCCTAAAATAAGTCTCTAAACTATGTGTGAAATGACCAAAATGCCCTTACGGTGCATAGTTTGGCCATAAAGCACAAACCACACATATGATTGATATCCTACTGTTATAATATCTTAAATTAAATATTTTTACAGAATGTTTATGACCAAAACTTTAGTTTACATGCAAACTCCTTTAATAAATCATAAAATGACCAAATTGCCCTTATGAGGCTTAATTCGGTTTTAAAAATCTTTATGGGCATATTTGTTGATATCCTACTGATGTCATAACATATTTTAATCATAATAACATATGGAACTTGTATATGACTCATCCGGTTACCCGTTAATGCCTATACACGTTCAGTTCGGTTTATGTGACTAGTTTGCATAAATTAAACGAAACGGGTTTAACCTTATCATTTAAACCTCAAAATCCAGAATGTATTTAGTTTACCCATATTATACAAGTCTTCATACTTGTTTGGTCTAAATAACATCCCATTCCGGTCATCGCTTAATCTAGCGTATCGTACCGTAAAACGTTCTTTAAGCTAACCGGTCTAAGTCTACGACTTACATAGGACCCGTTAGCATTCTAATAGGTTAATATTACCTTCATTCCAGATTATAGACTCCCAATAAAAGATACCTACACTTAACTAGCGAATTATATGACTGAGTTATTTTAACCTTGCTGTGAAACAAGTACTAGCTCAGGTAAATACTTTTAACTTATTTTTCCCTTATACGGGCTTGGGATACGGTAAATTATTACTGCCTGGTTGGGTATGGGATCACTTGGTCGGATTGTGATTAATACATCTGCATAACCCGTTTTAATATGTTTTGTTTGATAACATAAACATTGGGGGTTTATACGACCGTGTCCTAGATATCCTCGGCTCATTTAATTGGGAATTGCCACGACTTAAGCACGGGGTATAGGCATACACCCGACAGTTACGTATGTAAAAAGATATACCCACAATATTGGGGATAACTCCTTGTGGGTTTATATAAGTGGTGTGTCGGTTAATCATGTCTCGGCTTCTATATCGGGCCCTAAATGTATGACAAACATGTAAATCTATATACAAGATTATAAATGTAATTATCCCAAGTTATAAAAGATTTCCGTGCCTTGTGCACCTAAACTAATTTTCTTAAACATTTTTCAAAAGAGTCGGTTAATTGTATTTACCAGTGTAAATTGATGTATTTTCAAAAGACTAAGTGACAGGTACTACACGTAATAGGTTGGGAGCTGCTCGGTGTCTAAATATAGGATCTTGCAAGTCCTTAGATGCCTTAAAGTCTGTTGAACTCCGTTTTGTACTTTATTTAAGATCCGTCTGTGGATCCTTTTTACAACCGTCTGTATATTTATTATTTCGAACTTTGAACTTTCAGTTTGTAATAGTAATTTCCTCCAAGACTTTCGCTGTGCTATAACTGTGTTTAATTGACTATGATGATATCAACTACGTCACGATACTCTCCACCGGGCCCGCCGGTTTATGTGGAAACTATCGGCGTGTGACACAAACTAAATTTGATCACTTAATTGCTTTGGTAATTTTTGACCATAACAATTTGGCGCCCACCGTGGGGCAAGTGGTGCTATTTCTATTCAAAACTTCGTTAAAATCATTAATCGGTTTTTTGTTCTCTAAACCTTTTACAAAACTATTTTCAATGGCCTCTCAATCAAACTTGAGCTCTTCTTCGATGCCTGCTTCCACCTCTGCTGCGACTGGTTCATTGCCTCTTCCACCTCCACAAGTTCAAGCTTCCCAAAAGGAGAAATGAAAGCCAAACACCTCGAGATGCTTCTGTTGCTCAGAATGTTTCCAGATCCGGAGTTTCAAGAAGAACTCCTGTCTTTGCTTCTAATGATGAGATTTTGTCTTTGTTTGGCAGCATACAAGATCAAATGAAAAAGCGGCAGGAAACCAACCAGGTTATAATGAAGGTGATACAACTCTTGAAGTCAAACTCCAAGAAACCTTCTGAGGATGCAGCTACTCCTATACAGCCTAGGAGGTTAAACTTTAGTTTGGTAGCATTCACCGAAGATAATCAAGGCAACATGATACCGAGTCATTCCCGGAGCAATATATTGGAAATATCCCCAACGGCCGAGATATTGACCGTGAGGGATCCAGGATATGGTCTGGGATATGGCCAGAATCGCCAAGCTGGTAACGCATCTATTAACACCAATATCCCTACTACTAATAATCTTGAATCATTGAAGGATGCAGGTGTAACATCAACATTAACCTGAGAACTTCAAAAATTGAAGGATATGATATCGAGTGTGCCCAGGGTAGTGCAACCTATACCAGAAGTATCCTAGGATAGCCACAAGATATCCCGATTTGCTTACCCCATTTGTAATGAAGAAATCCCAAAGAGATTCCAGACTCCTTACATGAAGCTATATGATGGGATGACGGATCCTAAGGAGCATGTTGCCTAGTATAGGGAAATGATGGAAATAAATCCGATCCCATCAGAACTCAAAGAGGCATGCTTATGCAAAGACTTTGGATCCACTTTGAAAGGATCAGCCTTAAAATGGCTTTTAAATGTTCCACTTTGAACCTTGATGTTGCCACGACAGTACAAGCGTTCATAATGGGGTTACAGAAGGATTCTCAATTTTACCAAGACCTTGTAATGAATCCTTGTAGGAATCTAGATGAAGCTTGAAATAGGGCCTTGAGATACATAAGGCTCGAAGATGACAGGAAAATGCAGGAAAGGATGAACACATCCTTAACGTATGAATCGACGAATAGGAAGTCAGAATCCTCATACAAATAGTACCGATACAAGCCATATGCTAAGAACGACAACAAAAGAGTGAATGCTATTGAGGATGAGGATGAAGAAGAATATCCTAAACTTTCAGAATATTGTTGGTGTGTGTCGGGTGTAATATGTTTTTATTGATATTTTAAGCCCATTTTACACATTAGTCAAGTTTTAAATTTATAAAACACGATATTCTACTAACACTAAACACATACATGGGCAAGTGCACCCATCGTGAGCGTAGTATAGTGTTGGTAAGATACCGAGGTCGTCTAAGGACACAAGTGCTTTTAGTACCGGTTTATCCTCAACATGTAATCAATCTAATTTTTTTTAGAAAAGATTTAAAACATGAAAATAAAAACTAAAAATAAAAAAAATGCAGAAATAAAAATAAAATAAAACAGATAGACAAGATGAATCACTTGGATCCAACTTCCCTTTAATGTATCCTTTGATGATTTCCGCACTTTTGCACTTTTTAAGTGATTATCTTAGTTATAGTAGTAGGCCCCTCTTTTGAAGATGACGTTACCCTCAACCCAGTGGTTTGAGTCAGCAAGGATACAATCCCAAAGGGTTGGAATATTGAAAGATAATTAATTAAGTTATTAATGCGAAAAGTGGTAGGCCCCTCTTTTGAAGGTGACGTTACCCTCGGCTAAGTGGTTTGAGTCAGTAGGGATACAATCCCAAATAGCCGGTTTAATGTATTAATAGTAGTTTACATATGAGGGGATCAAGCCATTCGCACCCCCGCCATCCTATACAAGTGGGTATTGAAGGAGGTCCTAGTAAGCTTAACCCAGGTCCTTGTAGGATCAATACACTGAACAAGGCAAGAACCTTACTAAACCATTCCCTTAACCCCCGACCAGGTAGCCAACATATCTCTATATAGACCATAGAGATATGAATGGTGAAAATCGTTTACTTTATATAGACAGTTAGCAATGCCAAGACACCACGGACAAATGATAAAGAAGTTTCACCTTCAAAATAAGAAACTAGTTATTAAGGTCATTAATACAAAACCAAATAAAGTGCAAAAAGATTAAAAATCAAATGTAATACATTAAAGACTTGTCTTCACCAAGTGATGTAAGAGACTTTGCCAAACATGACCTTTGATTGACACGAACTCTTACTATCAATCTTGGATCCCGAGACTACTACACACACTCTAAGGTGGATGATGGTGGTGGATGTGGATGTTGTAGTGGTGGTGGAGTGGTGGCAAAGTGAGAGAGTGATGGTTTGCCAAGGGATGTGACAACCGACACTTTTCCATGTATTCCGTACAATAATAAACAGTAATTTGTACTTTAATGACTGTGCAAGATTGAATTAATGAGATGAATGAATTTCTGATTGCTTTCAAGAACATACAAATGCATTACATGTTGCAAGAATGTTTATCATTATTACATGCAACACAATGTGGTTCAATTAGTGCACAAGAACAAAGTTAGCACAGTTATCTGACAAACTAGAAGTACTGAAGGGAGTTCAGTACTCAGATAGACATGATGTTAAGACACAGAATGAGCCCCGAAACCAAGAGTTACACTAGAATAGTATGTTGGAAAGTAGGGATCATAAAACTGCCTACCGAGTGACGATTTAAGTGCCAGAACGTTCCCGAAACACACTAAAACTGCAGAATTATGCAGAAAACAACAAAATTCAGCTTTTAAACCTCAAATTATAATGCAGAAATAAGGTTTAATGGTCCAGAATACCTTGATAAGTGTCAGGAATCAAAACTGTCATAAAAGACATCATATTGCACACTAAACTGCGCAATTTAGCACTTTAACGAACTGGTAACCAATCGAACAACCAGACACTACCCGAAACACCAAAATTTAACTAGAAGCATTGTTTTAATGTTACAGAGCTAGTTATGATCACTAAACATCATATTACATCCTAAAACACATTAACACATTAAACCCCTAAATTTAACACTTAAGATGTAACTAGCACTTGTAACCAAGGTTGAATTCCAACAAGATACCCCCCCCCCCATTTAGGACGGTTACACCATGGGGCCCACACTTGATTTTCTTCCAATATTTTATATGATATGCTTAGATAATAAGAAACATATTAACCTTAAGGTAAATATATGTTGCAAGATCAATTTATAAAGACCACTAGATCATAATTCTTATCATTCACCATCTTCAACCCACAAACAACTTCTCCTATTCCCCCATACCTACGGCCTCTACTACACACCCACACATCTTCATTTCGTGTCCATCTTCAAGCAATCCAAGAGTATTCTAAGGTGTCTCAAGCCTAACTAAGAAGGTTGGAAGCAAGGGAATTGGAAGGATCATCTCTAGGAGCTTTTATCCACCTCAAATCTCCTTCATCTTGCTTCTTGTTCTTCCCTAGCCATAGTGCTAGTAGTAAGCCCCTTTGATCTTGTTTTTATTCATAATCTTAGTGGTTAAAGTAAGATGTAACTTGGTAAACTAAAGAATCTCAAGAAAACATAAAGATGATCATGAACATAAAGCTTAAAAACATGAAGATCAAGTTGTTTATGTGTATGTAGTAAACTTGTTTGTTGAATACTTGCATATATGGTGTAAATCATCATATGAAGCTTGCTAGATGATGATTAAACACATGATATAGCAAGTATGAGGATGAATCTTGAGAAATTTGTGATGATCATCCTTTATGTTGAACATGAACTTGAAGATGAGTTTGATTTAGTGTAGGATGATAAATCCTACAAGTTATAAGTCTTGAAAATAAAAGATTTCAAAAATAAAGTTTACAAGAAACTAAAGTTTACTAGAAGATTCCACATGATTTGATTTCAAAGGAAAATAACCATGTTTTAGAAGGTTAAATGGAACTAGTAAAGTGTATGTAACATGAAAAATGCAAGAAGATTTATTTTTGTAAAATCAAGTTACAAGTTGTAAAGGATTAAATTTCACAAGAAAGAGTTTTATAAAATAAAAGCCATGTTTTTAGTGTTAGATAAGCTTACTAAACAACATGTTAAAATACTACAAAGTTTTATAAACTTCAAGTTCATGTCATATTATAAATGCATATAAATGGCGTATGGTAAGTTGTTGGAAAATTGTTGATGATTGATGATGAATTTTCAAAAGAAAAAGATATGCTATTTTTTTTTGAACGGCGACATTTCACAACAAACGGCAATTGCCGCATACCACCCGAAGGCAGTACCCCTACCACTCCCACAACCAAGACTACCTTGTCTTAACCGGGCCCGCGCTTGGTGCATTAGAGTAGCTAGGCGTTCCCCGAGAAAATTTCCAGCCCCCTGCCACTTGACAGGAGTTGTACCCTCCGCAAGAGCAGACACTCTCCGGAGTAAATACACTGTAATAGAAAACTCGGGCGCTCCTCAGAATTGAACCGGCGCCAATGGCCCCAAATTCCATCCCTCGTTGTTGCTGGCCACTGGGCTGGGATATGCTATTAAGCATGGAAACCTCCATTTTTAAGGGGAAACTATGGCAAAATTTTTGTAAAAATTAAACACTTAGGAAAATATTTTTAAACAAGTGTTTACAAGTAATTTTTGGTCATGGTTTTAATATAAAAATTTGCCATCATTTTTGTTACAAAAATTACAAGTATTGGAGGTTGATTTTTGATAATAAAAATCACTAAGTATATATTTAGGAAAATATATATATTTAGATGTCACAAAATTATGTGCTACTTGTATATTGATTGTATTAGTTATATTAATTTAGGGACTTGAAAATAATATAACCCATCAAAACACCAAAATTTGGAATATAAAATATTACCAAAATCACAAGAAAATGAATATATAATTTATACCAGAATATCGGACAAATCGGACAAAGGACACTTGGACAATATATATATATATATTCCAAATTTTGGTGTTTTGATGGGTTATATATATATATATTCCAGAAATAAATTCGTAACTCGACAAATGTGACAAACGGTGTTTTGAAACCGAAGAAACGACAAAATATAAATTTTTACAAATATTACAAAATATATCATATTTTGTCAAAATAGAAAATATATTATTTTGGTGAAAACTAGAAATATGTATATATATATATATATATATATATATATATATATTTCTAAGTTAATCTTAAAAATATATTATTTTTTTAAAGATATACATGAAAGTATACTTATTTTTGCCAAGTAAAATTTATAGATATTTTCTATAAAAATTCTCTTAAAATATGTATATAAAGTTGGCGATTTTTAGTTCTATAAAAATAATATTCCGGGAAGTTATACACAATTTAAGTATAAAATACTTAATAAATACAAGAAAATACGTATTCCTATATGTATAAATACATAACCGGAATACACTACTAATACTTGGCAAGATACGCAAATACAAGTATACCTATACTTGGAAGATATATATGTGAATAACACATGACAATTCAAGTTGAAACTATATTTTATTTAAAAAAAACATTCCAAATAAATTGGATGAAAAATAGTTCAGTTAAAATATCCTTATTTTAACTAATAATTATATAATTTAGAATTATATAATATACATCAACCGTATAACTCAAAGTATACCAACTCCAAAATAAGTCATAATACATAAGACTAAGAGTTGTTACACGACCTAACCGTCTAATTAAATATAGCACGTGTGTAGGTAGTTGTACGACCAGTGGGAAAAGACCTTTGAGTATACGCGACAGCAGGACGCAAACTAGTTAGTTCATGTCCCCCTTTTCACTTAACTGTTTTTTTATTTATAACTATCGGGGGTGAAATACATGTCAACTTGGGTATGATTTAGCTAAGTAATGAACCATTAGATCATGTGAGCATAGGCCAAATCTGAAGTGCCATTAATTTATTCAAGAACCACAGGACAAGGTTAGATCTAATGGGTACGTCCGAGCCCCCCTCATGGTCCTTGTGTGAACTCTTAGAGTGCTGTTGTGTCCCAGTCGAGATGATTCGACACGGTCAAGGTGATTTGACACGGTCGAGGTGATTCGACACTGTCGAGGTGATTCGACACAGTCGAGGTGATTCGACACTAAAAATCGTCTATTCGGGTTGAGTACTCCCTGTGTCGTCACATATATTAATGTCCTTGCAAAACATTAATAATCTGTTCATAGACGCTTTACATACTTGTTTTCAAAGGAATCTCACAAATGTTTACAAGTTTATTAGAACTCAAACAAAACGAATGAACTCGCTCAACTTTTGTTGATGTTTTCAAAATTACATGTATTTCAGGAAACAAGGTGGATCTTGGGCGCTGGTGTTGTTTTCAAGATGTAAATCTCAAGTTTAGATGTCATCCACTTTTGTTTGTTTGTAACTTAACCTGAGGATATGTTGGTTGAAACTTAAATGTCTTGTGTTTGTAACGTTTTAAACTTGTGAATGGATGAACATCATTTTAATCATATAGTTGTTTATTATAATCGAATGCACTGAGAACTGATCAAGTCACACGTATACGCTTCCGCAAAAGTCAGGGTGTGACAGGTTGGTATCAGAGCTTCGATTGTGGTGAACTAGAATTCCTTCTCGAGTCTAGACTACAATCACTAGGATTCTCTCACGAAAACATTTTTACAAAAAGGTTTTTCATTGAATTTACGAAAGCGCCAAGATCCACGAATCAAACATTTTTTCAAAGGAAAGACAAAGCAAGGACATTAGTAGGGAGGAAGAATACCCCGACTAATGTGCCAATTGAGGTATAGTCAGTCCATGTGGGATTGACTTGCCGAAGACGAAATGACCCTCGAAAGAACAAATGAGAGTTATATGTGACATGTTGCATTCATTTTCTTGTATATACTAAGTAACATTATTATTCATTAATATATATGCATATATGTGTACAGAATAATTATTGACGGGAACGAGACACCTTTGACTTCGAATTCTATTATTATCCTTGGCTCGCACAATGAGATTATCGACCTCGCGTACACTGCGGAGCTTATGACTGATGCGATTACCAAACGAGACCCTGAGCTTGAATTCCGTAATAGATGGCTGTTCTTCCCCCTCGAATGTGAAGGTGCCTGACTGCGGCAGTGACGGCGAGGCGGAGGTGGTAACCCTGGACAACAACTTTATCAGCGGGACGAGGTCCCTGTGGCTTCTACGAAACATGCTTGACGACACTCTTGTCCAGACAAGGAAGATGAGGTACTCATCTTGAAGGTGCCCCTCCAAGTGCTATTGTTAGGAACTCTCTTTATTCCTACTTTGACTAGCATTGTGCCACTTCGTGCGTAACGACAACGGACGTTGGCGCGTGGACCATCATGAAGGTCCCATCTATGTTGAAGGTATGAGGACAGTAGTGTCCCCTCTCTGGCTGATCAGCTAGTTTGAACGAGAGAAAATTAGGGTGACCATGCAAGACAATTTATTATTACGAGGGCCCACGTAATAACAACTTGTAGTGCATGGGGAATCCTGGTGGACTTTGCGGGTCAAGCTAATGATCACCACCCATTCAAATTTCTAAGTGTTCAAACCTCCATCTAATGGAACAATACCGAGATAGTTGCTATAACACTCTACAAAGTAGGAAGTCTGTCCTTGCCTACTTCGTGCCTAACACTTCTACCCGTAATACGAGTCGTTTGGGAACCGATATCTAAGCAAGTGAAGATGGCTAACACTCAGGAAAGATTTTTCTCATCCTTCACCTCTCATGAACCCACTACCCATACCCCTATCAGCAACTCTACACTCTCTATCCCGTAATGCACCCCATCGTTTGGGTAGTACATTCGCGCCTTGGAAAACCGCTCTACTGTTGCTACAAGGCATAATTCGGTTCTGAGGAAGAAGTCACGTACCCTCATGACCTTAACTCTGCGTTTTCACTATCACCTCCTATACGTGGTAGTAATGCACAACCCCCATCTTTTGGGAAGTATACCCGTTTTTGTAAAACTAAAGACCTAAGAAGACCAATGTAGAAGGAAAATAGTCACTACTTTTGTATTATGAAACTTGTATGACCGAGGTGATGTAACCTCGAGTCCATTTTGTTTTTCTTCTAAAAACAATGTAGCAAGTTGTCAAACATATATGAAAGCTCAGTGGTTGTTTTCTTATTTATACATTGTAGATTACATGTGCATGTGATGTTTATGTGATTAGATGTTTGCTTGCTGTGATGATTATTCATGTTATATATATATGTATACATATACACCTCATAGGAAATTATTTGGTGAATGTTGTCTAACCTACCCGATACCTTTTGCTAGAAGAAAATGCCGCCCAGACGTGACACAGACACTAATACGTTACCAAGGACAAAAGCCGAGCATCAAGAACGCATATCACAGGCAATTGCACAGCTCGAGGCCAACCGCTCAGCACACAGCGGTGGCATTTCTGGAAATAACCCTCCAACTGGCTGCACTTATAAGCAATTTCTGGATTGCAAACCCCTAAATTTGATGGCACGGGAGGTGCCGTCGCTTTTGTTCGCTAGGTTGAAAAGACCGATTCCGTGCTAAGAATGAGCAAATGTGCACCTGAACAGAGAGTCACTTATATTTCTTGGTTGTTTTTGGATGGTGCACTCTCCTTGTGGAACCTCCAAGTTCAAACTCTTGGCGAAACTGCTGCATATGCGCTCAGCTGGGATGAGCTTAAGGAATTAATGCACAAGAAATACTGTTCAAGATCTGAAATCCAGAAACTGGAAACTGAATTCTGGAATCTGAAGATGGATGGACCAAAGGTTGCCGAGTATATTCAGCGTTTTCATGATTTATCAAGGGTCGTTCCTTATCTTGTTGAGCCAGAATTCAAGAGAATCGAGCGGTTTATTTGGGGACTTGCGCCTCAAATCCTGAGCATGGTTACTGCCTTAAAGCCTCCAACTATCCAGAGGCTATCGATTTGAGCGTTGCACTTACTGAAGAAGCTCTACATATGGGAAAGTTTTCGAAATCTGAGACAAACAAGAAAGAGACTCACGTGGAGTCTTCGGGCGACAACAAAAGAAAGTTTTCAAACCTGAAGAAAGGCACTCAGGTAAGTCATGACAACTCAAATGAAAACAAAAGAAGGGAAGCAAACCCGCCTCATGGCATGAAAGCTTATGGAGCCACCAATAAGGCCAGTGGTAAGGTTTATTTGGGGACAAACCCGAGATGTGACGAATGCAAGTTTCACCATGAAGGTCGATGCCTGAGACCTAAGTGTTACAGATGTGGAAAAAAGGGACACAACAAGGATGCCTGTTGGGCAAGATATCCCAACCAAGGAGGAAATGGTAACTACAACCAAGGCAGGAACGATAATGGTAGAGTTCCAGGTTGCTTTAACTGTGGTGACGTGGGGCACTTTAGAAAAGATTGCCCTAGGAAGAACCAAGCACAAGGAAGAGTCTTCGCGATCGGAGCCCGTGAGCGCGCCAGGACCTGAATGTTGTGACGGGTACGTTCCCTATTAACCAACACTGTGCATCCATTCTGTTTGATACTGGCGCCAACCTTAGTTTTGTATCAGTAGAATTTAAGAATACACTTGGCCTAGTTTCAAGTAAGCTAGACGTCCCATATTCTATAGAATTGGCAAATGGAAAGTTAGTTAAAACAAATGAGGTGATTAAGGGTAGTATTTTGGAACTTGGAGAGTGGGAATTTTCTATTACCTGCTGACTTGGGAAGCTTTGATGTTGTTGTCGGGATGGATTGGTTGTCGGACAACCGGGTGGAGGCAGTGCCACGAGAAGACCATCCGCATCCAACTAGTGAATGGAGAGACACTCGTAGTCAATAGGGAGAAACGTGAGACGCCCCTACGAGTCAGTAGTTGTATGAAGGCATAGAAGTATCTCCGAAAAGGCTGCATAGTCTTCCTTGCTCATGTTGTCGACAAGGAGACCAAGCTTGAAGATATCCCGGTGGTAAAGGATTTTCCTGAAGTTTTCCCCGAAGACTTTCCAGGATTACCTCCGCAGAGACAAGTCAAATTTCGTATTAACCTAGTTCCAGGCGCCGCTCCTGTAGCCAAGGCACCGTATCGACTTGCGCCGTCCGAAATGTAAGAGTTATCTACGCAACTCCAGGAGTTGTTGGATAAAGGATTTATAAGGCCGAGCTTCTCGCCTTAGGGAGCTCCAGTGCTATTTGTTAAGAAGAAGGATGGCAGTTTTCGAATGTGTATCGACTACAGGGAGTTGAATAAGTTAACCATCAAGAATCGGTATCCTTTGCCGAGGATTGATGACTTGTTCGACCAATTACAAGGCTCTAGTTACTACTCAAAGATCGATTTGAGGTCAGGGTATCATCAATTACGAATACAAGATGAAAGTATCCCTAAAACGGCCTTTAGGACTCGCTATGGACATTACGAGTTCCTTGTCATGCCGTTTGGCTTAACAAACGCACCAGCGGTATTCATGGATCTCATGAATTGGGTGTGTAAGCCGTATCTGGACAAATTTGAGATTGTATTTGTTGATGACATCCTTATATACTTGAGAACCAAAGAAGAGCACGAGCAACATCTACGAGCTATCTTGGAACTTTTGAAGAAGAAACAACTTTATACAAAGCTTTCAAAGTGCGAATTTTGGATTTGCAAGGTGCATGAGAAGATCTATACCACACACGACCTTGATTTAGGGGCTGTGATATTCACGTTGAAGATTTGGCATCATTACCTGTATGGTACTCGTTGCACGGTCTTCACAGAACATAAGAGTTTGCAGCAAATCTTTGATCAGAAGGACCTAAACATGAGACAGCGAAGATGGGTCGAGCCATTAAATGACTACGATTGTGAGATTAAGTATCACCCGGGAAAGGTGAACATCGTAGCAGACGCCTTGAGCCGCAAGGAGTGCGCAAAATTTCTAAGGGTGCGAGCCTCAGTTGTCGCAACCCCCGACCCCTATCCTTGGGAACGGGCGGTGGTGTGTGTTGGGTGTGATATGTTTTTATTAATATTTTAAGCCCTTTTTAACACATTAGTCAAGTTTTAAATTTATAAAACACGATATTCTACTAACACTAAACACACACATGGGCAAGTGCACCCATTGTGAGCGTAGTATAGCGTTGGTAAGATACCGAGGTCGCCCAAGGACACAAGATCTTTTAGTACCGGTTTATCCTCAACGTCTAATCAAATCAAAATTTTTAGAAAAGGTTTTAATCATGAAAATAAAAACTAAAAAGGCTGAAAATAAAAATAAAAATAAAACAGATAGACAAGATGAATCACTTGGATCCGACTCGCCTTTAATGTAACCTTTGATGATTTCCGCACTTTTGCACTTTTTAAGAGATTATCTTAGTTATAGTAGTAGGCCCCTCTTTTGAAGGTGATGTTACCCTCAACCCAGTGGTTTGAGTCAGCAAGGATACAATCCCAAAGGATCGGAATATTGGAAGATAATTAATTAAGTTATTAATGCGAAAAGTGGTAGGCCCCTCTTTTGAAGGTGACGTTACCCTCGGCTTAAATGGTTTGAGTCAGCAGGGATACAATCCCAAGTAGCCGGTTTAATGTATTAATAGTAGTTTACAAATGAGGGGATCAAGCCATTCGCACCCCCGCCATCCAATACCAGTGGGTATTGAAGGAGGTCCTAGTAAGCTTGACCCAGGTCCTTGCAGGATCTATATACTGAACAAGGCAAGAACCTTACCAAACCATTCCCTTAACCCCCGACCAGGTAGCCAACATATCTCTATATAGACCGTGGAGATATGAATGGTGAAAATCTTTTACTTTATATAGACAGTAAAGTAATGCCAAGACACCACGGACAAATGATAAGGAAGTTTCACCTTCAACATAAGAAACAAGTTATTAAAGTCATTAATACAAAACCAAATAAAAAGTGCGAAAAGATTAAAAATCAAAAGTATTATATTAAAGACTTGTCTTCACCAAGTGATGTAAGAGACTTAGCCAAACATGGCCTTTGATTGACAAGAACTCTTACGATCAATCTTGGATCCCGAGACTACTACACACACTCTAAGATGGATGATGGATGATGGATGATGGTGGTGGATGTGGGTGTTGTAGTGGTGGTGAAGTGGGAGAGAGGTGGTTTGCCAAGGGATGCCTTTGAAGTGAGCCAAGCACCTCTATTTATAGCCTGAACAGAAGCCCGACCACGGCCATGTGTCCGCTGGACACGCCCCTGTGGCCATCCACTTTCTCTTCCTTCATTTATTGCGTTTGTCTGCATTAAGCTCCACACGGCCCCGTGTTTGCTGGGCACGGCCCCGAGTGCAGAAGCGTATCTGTACTACCAATATTTGCTAGATTTTGCCAATCTTAGCGTTGACCACGCCCCTTGCTCAGTGGGCACGCCCCCGTGGTGGGCAATAGAAGCTTCTAAAGCTTTGTCTTTTCTGCAGACATCTGGCCACGCCCCTGTGCTCAGTGGGCACGGGGCTGTGGTCAGCCTTCTGTTTCCTGTTTTTGCTTGGGAAGATGCTGTCGAGGGGTCGGGCATGCCATGTTTATTCCTTTTCTTTGTATTTATGTTAGTTTTTGCTGCATATTTGTTCCTTTTGTTCATTTAAGCTCATTTGGTCCTGAAAATACAAAAGGAAGACCAAAGCACACTTTTTCCAACATTAGTACTAAAAAGGGGTTAGTTTTATGCCTCATTTGATGAAATTTATATGTTACATTTTTCACACATAAATTACCCCGACACTTGAATCTTTTCTTGTCCTCAAGCAAAACTCTTTATTTTGTGGCTTACACACCCAAATGGAATGGGTAGAAGAGAAGTTTTGGGCTTGTCTTGAGTGTCGGGAATCCAAGATCTTTATTGGGTTTAATTTTTATATTATTTACAATCCTATTTGTTATAATTTATTTAGAACGTTTCATAAGCGAAATTACTTATTTGGGCATAACATGCCTTTTTAAAATTCCATTTATATACAAGTTCACATACCTCACGGGAGATCACTCAACACTCGGCCGAAGATGTATTTTAGTGAAACACTCGAGACCAGCATGGAACTTACTTCTACCATACGCTTGCCAAGCAATCAATCCTCCTCCTTTTTAACTATAAACCTTTGTAAATATCAAGAGGACTTTTGGAAGGGTTAGGCTTGGGCTAAAGGTAGGTGGTTTTGGGTTAGTGGTTAGTAAAAAGGGCTAAAAGCGTAAAAAGCGTCAGTCGTCGTAAAAATTTTTGTGACTTTTATTCAAACTAAGCCTTTTCAAACAAAGTTTCTTTGAGGACTTTGTTTGTTTATTGCAAGACTTCATTTTTTTATGACACGTCACAAGAAAACCGAGCTTTTTACTAAAATAAAAGGTTGAAAAGAAAAAAGGTTTTGGTGGGTAAAGGGTGTTTGTTTTGTGGGTTTAGAAATGAAAAGGTTTAGACTCAAAGGGGTTAACTTGGGGGATTTTGGGTAGGTGATAAAACATCAGGTACAGGGTGGTGGATACGGGGGCGTGCTCGCTGGGCACGGCCCCGTGGCGACTGTCTGCAATCACATCATACGGGTTTTTGGCTTTCGGTTTGGGTTTCCGGGCTTGTGTAGCAATGATATTTAGTGCCTCCAAGCTTCCTAGGTACATGTTTTGCTTAAAAATACCACATCACACAAATAACAAACATCCTAACATACCAAAAGTTATCATCCACAACACAAACTAAAAAAAAGAAAATGTAGAAAAGTAAAAGTGTTAAAGGAAAGTAAATTGTTCAACTTTGGCACGCAGGCCAGATAATTGTTTTTGAGGATAAGGGGTTAACCTGTTAAAGCTTCCACCGTGTCACACCTCCTCCGACTTCTTCCGCCTCAATCCATATCTTCATCTTCATCATCTCCTCCTTGATTCGCCATGTATTCTCGGATGTTGCCGATGTCGTCTTGAATGTCGGAGATGTTTCTCTCTATAGCTCCGACCCGAGTGTAGGTGTTGCTGGCCTTGTTGTAGGTGTTGCGGGTGCATAAAAGATTTTCCTGCAAAAGATCATGTAAACTTTGGAAATTAGGAAAACCCCCTTGAGAAGAGGATGTGCCCCCGTGGCCATATTGAGGAGGAGGATGGATTTGTGGGGCGTGAAGAACGAGAGCCTCCTGTGGGTTCCAAACATGTCCCTGAACCATTTGAAATCGAACCGTCCCGTCACCTGCTTCGTTGATAATTCCCATTGAGCGGCAGATGACAAGATCCACCTTGCCCGACCATGGACCCTGACGGAAGGACCTTGGCATCCTCTCCACAACGTTCTTGTAGAGGCGGTAAATCCATCCTCCAAAGAAGATAGGGGCCGGGGATGTGGCTAGTTGGTTCAGGTGCATGTTTCAGAGGAGTAGGTGTGGAACATCGAGAGGCACATGGTTGTGGATGCAGTATAAGACCGTCAAATCCCTTAGGTTAACAACACCAGTACTGTCATGCCTTTGGTTGAGGGAGTTGCTAAGGACCCTATGAATGTAGCAGTAAAGAGGGTCCCGCTTGGATCATATGCTCCTTCTCCGATTTGAGCCCATGCCGTTTGACGTAGGTTTTGTGGGAGTTCACGGAGACCACCCGTGTTTTCCTCATCTCCGGCATCTTCTTCAGCAAACAACCCAATAATTGACCCAAATTGTGCAATGGAAATGGAGAGTACATTCCCAGCACAGCGAAACTCAACCCCCTCTTCATCAAACGGCTCCACTTTAGCTTTGAATGCAAACGTGCTATAGAACTCCATATTGTATTCATGGACCAAATGGAGTCTAGTGCAGAGGGCGGCTCGAAGTGGACCGGTGAATAGGTTGTTGAAGCGGTCAATCCGCCCCACTGCTTCCAGGGTGTCTAAGCAAACTTGTCTTGGGTTTTCCTCGGGCCTATTTTGAAGAACTTCAAATCGTGCTTGATAGTTCCACTCATTCTGGTTGAAGCGTGTGAATTTCTTGGCCATCTGAAAGAAAACACAAAACAATTAGCATGAAATAGTAAATTTCTGAAGAAAACCGAAAACAGCAAGCTAAACACGACCCTGTGGCCGATGGCCATGCCCCGTGTTCGGCTGAGAATTGCTGGCCACGCCCCCGTGGTCGCTGAGCATGGCCCCGTGCTCGACTGAGAATTGTTGGCCACGCCCCCGTGGTTGCTGAGCACGGCCCCGTGCTCAGGCGTCTGTTTTCCAAAAATCTCATTTTTCGTCCTGGTTCCGAAAACTTGAAAATTTTTGGTTGAGTAGGGGCGGTTTTTCCCGAAAATGAAACCCCAAGTGCCGTTTTTCCCAAAACAAACCGTTTACCCCTTCAATTTCATCTTTTTCGGTTAAAAAACAAGGGTTTGAGGTTTTTGTTAGAAATCGGGCAAATCTTCAAACAATTCAAGTTGGTTTACTTCCTATAACACATAACTAAACTACTACTAACAAATCTAAGCAAAAATTTGAGGTTTGATTCGGTTCAAGTTGAAGAACCCTAGATTTTTCCCCAAATTTTTGATGTTAAACTACATGCAAATGATTAATCTAGCTAACTATGATGATAGAATCATACCATGATGTTGTTGAATGGTGGAAGAACGTGAAAATCTGCAGAAATTTCCGGTGGAACCAGAGAGTTTTCCGGGATACGGGTCGTGTTGAAGTGAAAAATGAAAGAAGAAAAGGGGTTTTATCCGATAGTAGCCAGCCACGGCCCCGTGTCCAGCTGGGCACGGCCCCGTGGGCGGGTAATTTTAAATATTTTATTTTTATAGTGCACGTGTGAGTGACATGTTTCCCAAAATTTGGTTTTAAGAAATTTTACCGATTTAGAAGCTTTCCCGACGTTCGTTACTTACAAGGTATGATGTTGATGCACAAACCTTCGTTTATTCGCCAACCGCATGCAGCGAGATTTCTTCCTCCTTATCCTCGATGAATCCTTGATAAATCTTAAGCCGTTGGCCATTGACTTTGAATGGAATTCCATTCCGAGATTTAATTTCAATTGCACCGTACGGAAAAATATGGGTGATAGAAAAAGGTCCTGACCACCTAGACTTTAATTTACCGGGAAATAATCGAAGTCGTTAATTAAACAATAGAACTTGATCTCTTACCCGAAATTCATTAGGTTTAATATGTTTATCATGCAAATTTTTCATTTTTTCCTTATAAATTTCGGAGTTAGAGTATGCGTGATTCCTTAATTCATCTAATTCATTTAATTGACAAAATCGATTTTTACCGGCAATTTGTATGTCTAAGTTTACGTTTTTAATTGCTCAATAGGCTTTGTGTGCTATTTCTATTGGCAAATGGCAACTTTTTCCATAGACAAGCTTATATGGGGTGATACCTATTGTTGTTTTATACGCGGTTCGAAAAGCCCATAAAGCGTCATCTAATTTATCGGCCCATTCCTTTTTATTTAATCATACGGTTTTTTCAAGTATTCTTTTTAAACCTCGATTAGTCACTTCGGCTTGTGCGTTTGTTTGAGGGTGATATGCTGTTGAGATCCGGTGATAGACCCCATACCTTATTAATTTTTTTTTGAGTTGATGGTTACAAAAATGGGTACCCCTATCACTTATTAACGCTTTTGGAGTTCCAAAAAGAGAAAATAATCTTTTCAGGAATCTTACCACAACTCTTCCATCATTTGTTGGAAGGGCTTCAACCTCGGCCATTTTGACAAGTAATCCACTGCCATAAGTATATATTTGTTTCCTTTTAACGGTGGGAAAGGTCCTATAAAGTCGAGTCCCCACACATCAAAAATTTCACAAACGAGAATGCCAGTTTGTGGCATTTCGTTTTTGGAAGAAATGTTACCTGATCGTTGGCATTCATCACATGTTTTGATAAGACTTTGGGCGTCCTTGTAAATGGTAGGCCAATAAAATCCTGAATCAAATACCTTTCGCGTGGTATTAGCGGCTCCATGATGTCCTCCGTACGGACCTTCATGACAATGGCGGAGAATTCTGCTTGCTTCACTACCATGTACACATCATCGGATAAGTTGGTCGGCACACATTTTGAAAAGATAAGGATCTTCCCAAAAATAATGCTTTACATCGGCAAAGAATTTTTTTCTTTGATGATGTGACCATCCATTTGCGACTATTCCGCTAGCTAAATAATTAGCATAGTCGGCGTACCATGGCTCTTCTCGGTACTCCACCATTTCTAGGGACTCTGTTGGGAATTTTTCATTGATTAGCTCGTCCCTAGTTGCCTCCAAAGCTGGATCTTCTAAGCGGGAAAGATGATCTGTAGCGGTGTTTTATGCTCCTCTTTTGTCTTTTATTTCGATGTCGAATTCTTAGAGGAGTAGAATCCATCTGATCAAACGTTGTTTAGCATCCTGTTTCTTAAAGAGATAACTAATGGCTGCATGGTCTGTATAAACTATTGTTTTAGAAAGAACAAGATATGAACGAAATTTATCAAAAGCAAATACTACAGCTAGTAATTCTTTTTTCAGTTGTTGTGTAATTTTCTTGTGCATCGTTAAGTGTTTTACTAGCGTAATATATTGGGTGAAAATGCTTATCTTTTCTTTGTCCAAGACGGATCCAATTGCAAAGTAACTCGCATCACACATGATTTCAAAAGGTAATTTCCAATCAGGCGCTATCATGATAGGTGCATTGACTAGCATTTCTTTTAGCGTTAGAAATGCTTGGTTGCAATCCTTGTCAAAGATGAAAGGAGCATCTTTTTCAAGTAATTTTGTTAAAGGTCTTGAGATCTTAGAAAAGTCTTTGATAAATCACCTATAAAATCCGACATGTCCTAGGAAACTTCTGATGGCTCTAACGGAGGATGGGGGCGGTAATCAGGAAATAGTGTCTATTTTGGCCCGATCAACCTCCATTCCCTCGCTTGAGATTTTATGACCAAGTACTATTCCCTCCGTTACCATGAAATGACATTTTTCCCAATTAAGGGCGAGGTTAGTTTCCTCACATCGGGATAGCATTCGTTCAAGGTTACCGGATAATCTTTCTAACATTTGATCAATAAAAGGTAAAGGAAAGTGGTCTTTCCTTGTTGCCTCATTTAATCGATGATAATCTATACACACTCTCCATCCTATTACGGTTCTCGTTGGTATTAATTCATTCTTTTCATTAGTGACCACCGTCATACCTCTTTTTTTAGGAACTACTTGAACGGGACTTACCCAAGGACTATCGGAAAGTGGGTAAATGAGTCCGGCGTCAAGTAATTTGATGACTTCATTTTTAACCACTTCTTGGACGTTTGGATTTACTCTACGTTGTGGTTGTATTACCGATTTATAGTCATCATTCACTAAAATTTTGTGTGTGCACATGGAAGGGCGTATTCCTTTAATATCTACCAGCTTCCATGCGATAGCGTTTTTGTGTTTTTTCAAAAGTGTGACCAATTTTTCTTTTCTACACTAGTTAATTTTGACGAAATAATTACATGTAACTTACCATCCTTGTCAAGAAAAGCATATTCCAAACCTTTTGGAAGTTCTTTAAGCTCAAGTGGTGGGTGTTTAGCAGACTCCTTATTCGGTTGCTCATTTTGGTCAAGAACCAAAAATGTTTGTTCAATGGCGACCTCTTCTTCGAAAAAGTGCTCAATTTCTTTTTCCGTATCGGGTGGCTCATCTTCATCTTCAATTAGGGGGTCACCATTGCCGATTGGATATTTCATTGAACGCTCAAGATCGACACTTCGTTTGAATGCCCCTAATTGAATGAGTAGATTGTTTTTCTTCCGATTTTTCAAAGCTTTGTAGGTTTTAACAAAAGGTCGTCCCAACACTAGTGGAGCGTCATCAAGGATGACGAAGTCGGTTGGGATTACCATTTGATTTGTTTGGACCACCACATCTTCAACTACTCCAATTGATTTTATTGTTTTCCAATTAGATAGAAAAATGGGTAACTGAAGTGGAGAAAAATCATCAATACTTAGTTTTTTGAAAATGTAGTTTGGCATTATATTAACACAAAGATCTTTATCAATTGTAATATTACTAACTAGGTTATATACCCGTGAGCTTCACGGGTTATGGGTTGTGTTAAAAAATTATATTTACAAAAGAAAATTTTTATATGATTTCTTATAAGTGGATAACCATTCATGTTTGGCAAACATTACCAACAACTCTCGTTTCATCTACCGAATTTCCCGTATTTCTTTTAAGAACCCATTTAACCAACGATCTAGGCTAATGCCCATGTTACACGCGGCTTCAACAAAAAACCAATTGTTTATGTTCGAATTTAATATTATGTAAAAACACATACATTGGAAGAAAAAATAACAAAATTATTCAAATCCTGGAAAAAACTTCCTTATACACAACATTAGTTGTTTTGTTTGTTACATTCACATCTTTATCTAGTATAAGCAACTTGACATCGACTCTGCTTTTGACTCTTGATAATGTAACATAAATTTGACCATGTGAGAAAATTGAATATTTGAGATACAATCCAACCTTTGATAGAGCTTGTCCTTTATTTTTGTTTATAGTCATTACGAAACATACCAATACATGAATATCATAATTTATTAAATTCAAAGTATCTCATGCTTTTCTTACTTTGACAATGTGAAGTGATAGAGCTACTTGAAACACCGGGTAAAGAGTAGAACTTGAAAGAGATACTATGTGAAAAAGTATTTTTAATTTTATCATTGTCAAAACAATTCATATTTTATTGAACCCAAATCAGGTAGGTACCTTGGGAGCAATATTGAGGTTTCCTTTACTTTCAACTTTGATATTTTCAAGCCTTAACTGATGTGAGAAGAAGAAAATTATTATTGATCCAAAAATTATATATTATAGTAATTTCTTTTAACCTTATAATTTTTCTTGTGAATATCCAATCGAGAGGTTTGAAGCTTCTTCGACTTTACTATCTCATTTGTTGGGCATCTTTATTTGAATCTTGTCTACCTTTTGAATGCAAGCATCCAAACTTATTTCCATAATTGATACAAGCTAAAATTAGTGATGACACAGAATAACAGTAAAAATTCCAATAACCTACAAAGAATTTTACTTTAATCATGACTAAAGGTGGTAACTACAACCAATTTACTTATGTTTAATTCTTAGTAGGTGAAGCGAGTAAAATACAATAAGCAAAAACATGTCAAAAGATGGGTTAAAAAATCTAGAAAATTAAAAGTGAACCTCAAGAAAGGTTCATAATGTTCACTTAAGTTTCAGTTGTCAAGCTTTGACTGAGTGGACTAAGTTGACCAGGTTCACCCATATTTGACTTGTCGCGGACTTCTTGTTGACCAAGCTTTCATAAAAAAATGAAATGTTTGTTCGTAGGTTCACCCATATTTGACTTTTCGTGCACTTCGTGTTTTTGACCCGTGTACTTTAACAACGAGGAGCTTAACCAGTCTATCCAAACATGGGTTATACCTGGTCAAATAAAAAAATCTTGGCTAAAACATGTCATACTGGTTGAATTATATTCATAGTTTTTGTTAAAATAATTAACACATTGAATATTCATTAACTTCCTAAAAGAAACTATACAATTTAGGCAGCTGAAGGTTAAAAGGCTATATTCCATAATACTTTTGCAGCAAATTGAAAGCGATGAAAATGAAAAATAGACTGTAAGCATAATTAATCATGAATTTAGTGATTTGATTTCTTAATAATGCAAAAGAACCAAACCTGCAGGGGTGCCATAACGTTCTCTGTTAGTGTTTTTCTTGTAAGCATAAGACACAGTTGTCTGGTAATTGCATATATTGTCCGTTTACTGACTGCACAATGAAAACATAATCTTATAAGCCGCATCACATCAGAGTCTCGGGACCAGAAAACAAAAATAAAAACGGAAACAGAGGCTGAGCACGGCCCCGTGTTAAGGTTCTGTATCTGGGCGTTTTGAAAAATGTGACGGGTTTAGTTCAGCACGGGGGCGTGTTCAGCGAACACGACCCCGTGTTCAGACTCTGTATCTGGGTGTTTGGTTAAAATTATGCAGCACGGCCCCATGTTTAATCTACTGTAACGTAAAAACTACTTAAAAATGTAAAAAAAATGTGCGCGCAGTTTCAAAAAAAAGTTTTGAAAAACGATTAGGCCGTCGATGCTTAAAATCCTTGTGTCCCCGGCAACGGCGCCAAAAACTTGGTGTGTGTTGGGTGTGATATGTTTTTATTAATATTTTAAGCCCTTTTTAACACATTATTCAAGTTTTAAATTTATAAAACACGATATTCTACTAACACTAAACACACACATGGGCAAGTGCACCCATTGTGAGCGTAGTATAGCGTTGGTAAGATACCGAGGTCGCCCAAGGACACAAGATCTTTTAGTACCGGTTTATCCTCAACGTCTAATCAAATCAAAATTTTTAGAAAAGGTTTTAATCATGAAAATAAAAACTAAAAAGGCTGAAAATAAAAATAAAAATAAAACAGATAGACAAGATGAATCACTTGGATCCGACTCGCCTTTAATGTAACCTTTGATGATTTCCGCACTTTTGCACTTTTTAAGAGATTATCTTAGTTATAGTAGTAGGCCCCTCTTTTGAAGGTGATGTTACCCTCAACCCAGTGGTTTGAGTCAGCAAGGATACAATCCCAAAGGATCGGAATATTGGAAGATAATTAATTAAGTTATTAATGCGAAAAGTGGTAGGCCCCTCTTTTGAAGGTGACGTTACCCTCGGCTTAAATGGTTTGAGTCAGCAGGGATACAATCCCAAGTAGCCGGTTTAATGTATTAATAGTAGTTTACAAATGAGGGGATCAAGCCATTCGCACCCCCGCCATCCAATACCAGTGGGTATTGAAGGAGGTCCTAGTAAGCTTGACCCAGGTCCTTGCAGGATCTATATACTGAACAAGGCAAGAACCTTACCAAACCATTCCCTTAACCCCCGACCAGGTAGCCAACATATCTCTATATAGACCGTGGAGATATGAATGGTGAAAATCTTTTACTTTATATAGACAGTAAAGTAATGCCAAGACACCACGGACAAATGATAAGGAAGTTTCACCTTCAACATAAGAAACAAGTTATTAAAGTCATTAATACAAAACCAAATAAAAAGTGCGAAAAGATTAAAAATCAAAAGTATTATATTAAAGACTTGTCTTCACCAAGTGATGTAAGAGACTTAGCCAAACATGGCCTTTGATTGACAAGAACTCTTACGATCAATCTTGGATCCCGAGACTACTACACACACTCTAAGATGGATGATGGATGATGGATGATGGTGGTGGATGTGGGTGTTGTAGTGGTGGTGAAGTGGGAGAGAGGTGGTTTGCCAAGGGATGCCTTTGAAGTGAGCCAAGCACCTCTATTTATAGCCTGAACAGAAGCCCGGCCACAGCCCCGTGTCCGCTGGACATGCCCCCATGGCCATCCACTTTCTCTTCGTTCATTTATTGCTTTTGTCTGCATTAAGCTCCACACGGCCCCGTGTTCGCTCGGCACGGCCCCGTGTGCAGAAGCGTATCTGTACTACCAAGATTTGCTAGATTTTGCGAATCTTAGCGTTGACCACGCCCCGTGCTCAGTGGGCACGCCCCCGTGGTGGGCAATAGAAGCTTCTACAGCTTTGTCTTTTCTACAGACATTTGCCCACGCCCCCGTGCTCAGTGGGCACGGGGCCGTGGTCAGCCTTCTGTTTCCTGTTTTTGCATGGGAAGATGCTGTCGATGGGTCGGACATGCCACGTTTATTCCTTTTCTTTGTATTTATGTTAGTTTTTGCTGCATATTTGTTCCTTTTGTTCATTTAAGTTCATTTGGTCCTGAAAATACAAAAGGAAGACAAAAGCATACTTTTTCCAACATTAGTACTAAAAAAGGGTTAGTTTTATGCCTCATCTGATGAAATTTATATGTTGCATTTTGCACACATCAGGCGACCTCGAACCAGTATCACTGGTATCAGTGTTTTATTTATTTGGCAGCGGAATTAACATCAGGACCGTAGTTAGGAAATAGTTTATCAGAGTAAAACACCACATTTTTATGATAATAAATACATGGGAAATTCCCAAGTTTCCATTACACACATGTTTATAGGGATAAACCCTAATTTATTGAAATAAAACTTCTTTAATTAGGTAACTTTTATAGCCACTTTTCCAAGCCTTTAGTGCTCTCCAGCTGGCTTTTAATTGGCTTTCACATTTTGTTACCTGAAACGCGTTTAAAAATATTTTATCAGCAAGAAATACTGGCGAGTGAATCCCAGTTTAATCAAGACTGGTTTTTATCATTTTACAGCATTGAGGGCAATCCAGCAATTACAATTGTTTACATCTACTTTAATTACCACCCACGGTACTGTCAATCCTGACTGGTGGTAATGTTACTACTCACAGTGTAGTAACAAATTTTGTATACAAAACCCCAACATACCGATGATAATTGTAGAATCACAAATACTCAATCACTGTTAATTATAAGGTAAAAACAATTGATGTTTTGTAAAAACAGTTCACAAAAAGGATTCACAAAAAGAAGGATTACTCACATTGTTAATTTAGGTATTTCCATGTGACTTCCTGGTTATAATCTCTTAATTAAACAATGCACATGCGTTAGTATAATAACCTAATTTTACATTAGTTATACCCTCCCCGAGACAGAACTCCAACGACTGAGTCAGGCAGAGCTTCGACATGCGTTCGGAGCACTAGATCAATCGAGCAGCGTATCTAATACGTAACCGGGGGTTGTGATACTTACATCGAGGCAGAGCTTTGCTATTTTAGTGGGTATAATGCCTGAGTATTACTTCTACTATAAAGAAATTGAAAGAGATTGAAAGTTTTGAACGATTGACAACTGAAGCCGATCGATTCTATTTATAGTGTCGATCAGGGACTTCCTCGCGCCCCGCGACCAACTAAGGGTCCTCCTTCGCGGCCCGCGAGCTAGGTAGAGTAGGGCCTAGCCCTGGCCAGTCAGAAGTAAACTTCGACACGAGTGGGGACACGTGGCGGCCTAGGGTACGGCCTGGTATCAAGGGGGTCGCGGCTCGCGACTAAGTTAACCAAGGGGGTCGCGCCCCGCGAGCGCCCCCATAAATTTTGTTTTTCTTGATTTTTGTTAAATTAATTGTATTTAGGGCCGTTTTTCATATACCGGGTGTATTTTAGAGCGTATAGGGGTGTTTATAAGTATTTTAGGAGAGTTGTTATATCCTCCCCACCTTGTTTTAGAACTCGTCCTCGAGGTCTACTGGAACAGGTATGGATATTTCCTCTGCATCTCTGATTCAAGCTCCCAAGTGTACTCTGGTCCTTTCTTGGAATCCCATTTTACTCTGACTAGAACTAACCTCTTATGTTTGAGATTTTTGATCTTTCTGTCTTTAATCTGTAGAGGTCTTTCTACAAACTTAAGTTTCTCATTTACCTCTATGTACTTAAGAGGTACCACTAATGATTCATCTGCTAAGCACTTCTTAAGATTACACACATGAAATACATCATGTATTCCTGCCATTTCCTCTGGCAGTTGTAGCTGGTAAGCTACTGGTCCTATTCTTCTAATAATCTCAAAAGGTCCAACATACCTGGGGCTTAGCTTTCCCCTTTTGATGAATCTGACGATTCCTTTCCATGGCGAAACCTTTAATAATACCTTGTCTCCTACTTGAAATTCCAATGGCTTTCGCCTATTATCAGCATAACTCTTTTGTCGATCGCGTGCTGCTTTTAGCCTTTCCTTGACTTGAATAATTTTGTCTATTGTTTCTTGTACTATCTCTGGTCCAGACAATTGCTTTTCTCCAATTTCTGCCCAACAGACTGGAGTCCGGCGCTTTCGTCCATAAAGTGCTTCGAATGGTGCAGCATTGATACTGGTATGATAGTTGTTATTATAGGAAAACTCTATTAATGGTAAATGATCGTCCCAATTTCATCCGAAATCAATTACACAAGCTCTAAGCATATCTTCCATCGTCTGAATTGTCCTTTCGCTTTGTCCGTCCGTTTGAGGATGATAAGCAGTGCTTAGATTTAACTTAGTTCCCATTGCTTTTTGGAAACTAGTCCAAAAATGAGAAGTAAAGCGGCTATCTCTATCAGAAACAATAGATAAAGGAATTCCATGTAATGAAACTATTTCATTTACATATAACTTGGCTAATTGTTCCATACTGAAAGTTTCCTTCATCGGTAAGAAATGGGCAGACTTGGTTAATCTATCCACAATCACCCAGATTGTATCATTACCTTTTCGTGTCTTGGGTAATTTATTAACAAAGTCCATTGTTATCAATTCCCATTTCCATATTGGCATTCTAATTGTTGCAATAAACCTGAGGGTTTCTGATGTTCAGCTTTGACCTGTGAACAGTTTAGACATTTGGCAACATAAGCTGCTATATCGTTTTTCATTCCTATCCACCAGAAATTCTTTCTTAAGTGTTGATACATTTTATCACTTCCAGGATGTATCGTATATTTAGACTTATGGGCTTCTTCTAATATTCAATAGCGTAGGTTTTCTTGTTTAGGTATCCAAATCATTTTCTTATGGAATCTCCAAATTCCATCTGTTCCTTGTTCTAATTCCTTAATCATTCCTTTCAATTTTTTAGTATCGTCCTTGATTACTGATTCTTGTACGGCTCTAATTTGTTCATTTAAATCTATCTGCAGATTTAATTTAAGAGAATGTACTCGTTTTGGCTTTTCATGATACTTTCGACTTAAAGCATCAGTTACTACGTTAGCCTTTCCTGCATGGTACTGGATATTACAATCATAATCACTAAGAATTTCCATCCAGTGTCTCTGTCTCATATTTAACTCCTTTTTCCCAAAAACATATCTTAAACTCTTATGATCGGTGAAAATGGTAAACTTACTACCATAAAGATAATGTCTCCAAATTTTAAGGGCAAAAATTATGGCTCCTAATTCTAAATCATGGGTTGTATAATTCTCTTCATGATTCTTAAGTTGTCTAGAGGCATAGGCTATAACCTTTTGACGTTGCATCAACACACATCCATAACCTAATTTAGAAGCGTCACAATAGACTATAAAGTCTTCAGTTCCTTCTGGTAATGCGAGTATGGGTGCGTTGGTTAATCTTTGCTTAACAATTCTGAAGGCTTCTTCCTGTTTTGGTCCCCATTCAAACTTAACTGATTTAAAGGTCAGCTTTGTTAATGGAATGACTATTCTAGAAAAATATCGGATAAGCCGTCTATAATAACCTGCCAATCCTAGAAAACTTCTCACCTCTGTTGGTGATTCAGGGACTTTCCATTTAGTAATCACCTTGATTTTTTAGGGATCCACATGAATTCTTTCATGATTAACTAAATGTCCATGGAATTGTACTTCTTCTAATCAAAATTCGCATTTTGAAAATTTTGCGTAAAGCTTTTCTTTTCTCAGCAAATTTAGGAGTGCATGCAGATGCGCTGCATGTTCCTCTTTACTTTTAGAGTAAATGAGAATATCATCTATAAAGACAATTATGAATTTATCCAGATATGGTTTACATATTCTGTTCATCATGTCCATAAATGCGGCTGTGGCATTGGTTAAACCAAATGGCATGACTGTAAATTCATAATGGTCATACCTTGTTCTGAAGGCAGTTTTAGGAATGTCCTCTTTCTGTACTTTTAATTGATGATATCCTGAACGTAAATCGATCTTTGAAAAGAATCGAGCTCCTTTCAATTGATCGAACAGATCATCGATTCTCGGTATTGGGTATCGATTTTTAATCGTGACGTTGTTCAATTCTTGGTAATCAATGCACATACACATTGATCCGTCCTTCTTCTTGACAAACAAGATTGGTGCTCCCCAAGGTGATGAAATGGGCTGTATGAATCATTTCTCCAGAAGTTCGTCCAATTATTTCTTTAGTTCTTGCATCTCTGCTGGTGCCAAACGGTAAGGTGCCTTGACAATTGGTGCTGTCCCTGGTAGCAGGTGAATTCTGAATTCAACTTCCCGGTCCGGCGGTAGTCCTGGTAATTCTTCTGGAAAAACATCTGAGAATTGAGATACTACGGGAATATCTTTCAATTCTTTTCCTTTAGTGTTAATGATTATGGTAATTATATACACTAGGGATCCTTTTCTTGCATAACTGGCTGTTTTCATCACAGAGATGAATTTCGTGGATCGAGGTGGCTTATTTCCTTTAATTGTGATATTTTCACCCTTTGGTGAATGTACTTGGATTGACTTTTGATCACATAAAATACTGGCTTTTTTGGCTATTAACCAATCCATTCATAATACAATATCAAATCCAGCCAGATTCAATGGATAAAGATTTGCAATAAAATTATGGTTTAAAATTTCTATTCTTGCTCCATGCAAAAACATCATTAACTAAAAACATACCGACAATCACATCCGAAATCATCTTCGCTTCTTCAGCTGTCAGAACAAATGCTCTAGTATTCTTAGTAGTCTTGTTGTTCATGGCTGGAGCTAGTTTCGGACAGTTCAGCTTGATATGCCCTTTTTCTCCACAATTGAAGCACACACTATTACTGGGTTTCTTCCTACAGTCTTCTTCCTTGGGTCCTGGTATCTTGTAGAAATTGCAGTATATGGAGCATCTTCCTGAATGCTTCTTCTTCCAGGCCTTACAATAAGGTGTGGAGGTAGAACCTATGTTTTTCCCACGGTTGGAATTACCGTAGTGAAATTCTTGGGTAAGCTTTTGGACTAGATTCTTCCTCTGGTTTTCTTCTTGTGTACGTACTAGTTCATCAGTCAAGGTATTCAGGGGCGAAGTATAGTGGGTGCCAGGGGGTGCACCCGCCCACCCCAATGCTTCGGTTAGAAGCGTATAAGTTTCGATTTTTCATCCGAAAATTTTAAAATTATATAAGATCGCCGCCCCCCCCCCCCCGATTTTTTTTCCTAAATTGTATATCCTAAATATTTATAAACTTTGTATATAAATGATGGGTAGTTTGGTAAATATACACTTTGTTTTATTTGGAACTATTATTATTTGACCCGACTTGAATCATCCGACCCGAAACATAACGATAGGAATTTTTTTTTTGGGTCCCATCACTTTACGCCCCCTCGAAACTTATGATCAAGCTCCGCCACTGAAGGTATTTGTAGTTCTACAGATTCTTCTATGGTTTGTGGTCTAGCTGCCTTGGCTACGTGTCTAATCTCACTGATTAATCCCCAGATATAACGGGAGATTAATACTGGTTCTGGTGAAGCTAGGGTTGGCACTATTCTGGCATATTCGAAGAATACGGTAGTGTAACCCTTACAGTCTACTCCAGTTATTCTAAGGTTTAAGAACTTATTAGCTATTTGTTCTTTTTCATTGGGAGGACAAAATTTCCTTTCAACCATGTTCTTAAACTCAGTCCATTCCATATTATAGACTCTATCACTTCCCCTAGACTGGAGAATAGTGTTCCACCATTCTAAAGCTGCATTCTTAAAAAGATTGGAAGCAAACATGATTTTATCCTCCTCTGCACACTTGCTTATTTTTAAGACTGACTCAGTCTTTTCTATCCAACGTAGAGCTGCAATGGCTCCTTCATTGCCTGATAATTCTATTGGTTTACAAGACCAGAATTCTTTATAAGAACAACCATAAGACATGGTTCTTTTCTTTTTGGGATAGGCAATTGAAGTATTGGTCCATTGTTTACGCTGTGACTGGGTTCAGTAGGTGGTCGTTTACTTCCACTATTAGTTTTATTATTTTCCGCTTCCTTAACTGTTTTGATAATGTATGGCATAACGTCTATAATCCCTTGTGCCACTATGTGTTGGATGACACTATTATCTATCTGGTTCCCGTTATTATCGTTATTCGGGTTTTCCTGATTCACTTCGTTGTCCATCTAGATTATAAACATTTACCAAGTATTAATATCACAGAACAATATTTAATGCGAATGATCACACAAACAAAACACATTGATCAAAATCGTCGTGCATTGCGACATTTACTCTATTTTATAGATATCTATATCTATTACAAGCTACAAATGGAATTTAAAATATAATACTAGTTATGCATCAGTAGTTATTGGATTATCTATTTTAGTTTAATTTTTTTCAAACTATACGCATATATATATATATATATATATATATATATATATATATATATATATATATATATATATTATTAATGGGGTTTCATCCAATACTGCATATTACGCTCGTCGTACTTCCAAACGAGCCTCTCCCCTATTTGCCTTATTCTTTCACCTTCATCTAATAACTCCTCACCAAAAGTGCGGAGTTCCTACACGTTTTCGGTACTCATTGGTGGTGCTGGTATTGGGTCAGAGTACTGGGGCATCGGTTCTTCATATGGGTATGGGTTCTCTAGGATTTCCTGAATATACTGGTCGTTATCCCAATATGGATCTAGAGGGTCAAGGTTGGGATATGGTGCTACGGGGTTTGGTATGAGCTCCTCCTGTGGGTTGAGTTCTCGGTAATCCCTATGATCATCCTCCCATGGGTCATAAGCTAGAGGATTTAGGGCTGGGACTCTAGGGATTTCGTTTGGATCGAATGCGGGTACAGGAACCTGGTCTCCTAGGTTAGGTTCTATTTCCATGGGTTGAGTTGGGAACAAGGGCAGTGGCTGTGGTGCAATGATTTGTTTTAAGTTTGGGTCTGCGACAGTGGTAGCTAGTATGTGAAAATTGGCCAATCGCCTATTGACTATGTCTTCGGTCTGGGCATTCATCTCCCTATTTGCTGCTACTAAAGCTCGTTGCTGCTGTAACTTCCTCATTCTTTTCCTACGCTCGTGTGCTCCCCGACTGAACCATCCTCTCTTTTTGGTAGGGAATGGCTGTTCGGATTGCGCCTTAAATATGAAAATTCCCTCTTCTGTGTCAGCTGAATACCCCGAGGGGGTAGGCTGGGAAGAAGTTTCTTCATCTCTAGGAGAACTAGACAATTGACGATAGGCGTTCGATGGTCCTTGATCACTCATACTGTAAACTAACAAATTGTCAAAGAACACAAAGCAATAATATACATATATGCACATAATCTCGTAGATTATTTCCTAACATAATGGATAAAATTTTGGTGTCAGCAGAACACTTCTGTGGCTGAAATTAGTGGCTGTAGCTCTGATACCACCTCCTGTCGCAACCCCCGACCCCTATCCTTGGGAACGGGCAGCCGTGAACCAATATCAGTGGTATCGGTGTTTCATTTATTTGGCAGCAGAATTTACATCAGGACCGTAGTTAGGAAATAGTTTATCAGAGTAAAACACCACATTTTTATGATAATAAATACATGGGAAATTCCCAAGTTTCCATTACACAGATGTTAATAGGGATAAACCCTAATTTATTGAAATAAAACTTCTTTATTTAGGTAACTTTTATAGCCACTTTTCCAAGCCTTCAGTGCTCTCCAGCTGGCTTTTAATTGGCTTTCACATTTTGTTAGGATCTGAGTTTGCTAGATTGTGTTTTGTTTAATAAGAATGAAGATGAAACAAAGATAAATTGCAGCGGAAATATGAAATAAACTTTTAACACGCAATCAATGAGAGAATAGGTTTAAGCAAACATGTTTGACATGAAATCGAATGATTGAATTTTTTACAATACTCAATTACAATGCATGCATGCACAAATCTCCCCCTCAGCCCGAGCTCACTAGAATGTTCGTACAGAATGACTTGGTGATGAAGAGAGCTAATAGAACAGTATAGAATACTGTTCTATTTATAGTACAGAACAACCACTGAGCATCTTTGGCTAACGTCACCATGAAAGTGACATCTAACCTCCTAACAAACTCTAACTACTGCCCTATCCAACCACTGATCATAAACTACTAATTACAATAAATAAATACAATAAAAGACTAAACTACTGATTCTTCATTCCACTGTTATAGCTCCAGCATTGCTTTGGTCTTCAGCAGTACTTGAGATAGATCGGTAGATTGAGCTTCAGCACTTTGATTCTTCATCAGTCTTTTGGATCAGCAGCAATTGTAATGGGCAGCACTTTGAGTCATCAGATGTTAGGGCCACTGTCAAGGGGAAAGATTATGTACAAACAACTGCTTATTATGGATCCACTGTTCTGAACCAGTTTTGGCTTTATCAACTGTTCCTTTGTAGGGTTCAATCCCAACAATCTCCCCCTGGAACAAATGATGCCAAAACTCTTCATTATTCTGGATCTTTATTCCCTCATCAGGAATTCCCTAACTTTCCCTTTGAATTTTAATTCAAAGTTCATGGAATCCTCATCATCTTCATCCCTGCACAGTGGAAGCTCAGGGAGATCTTGCAAATCTTCTACACTCAGGCCAAGTGCATTTTCCCTTGATATATGCTTCACTTCACCACTGGATTTGAGCAGAGTCAATACGTGGGTCTTTTGATCAAACTTCCACTTTAGTATTTTTGAATCCAGTGGGTTTCTTGGGAGAGTCTTTATTTCTGATGAGTTGGGAGAAGGAAGCCTGGTTATGACAACTTTGGTAGGGTCTTAAGATTTAGCTAAGTCTGGATTTTCTGCAATCATTGTCTGAAGAACCATCTTCATAATATATTCTTCTTGAGACTTGTCTTCTTTTGTTTCTTCATCCATCTGCTTTTGCTTCCTTCCTTGATAAAGGATAACAGCAAGTGGAGCAGTGGATCTTTTGATTGGCAAGGCCTGTTTGACTGGAACTACTGCTTCTGGATAATCTGGCTTTTTGGGAGCAGTGGAATCTGGCTTTTTGGGAGCAGTGGGATCTTTCTTTCTTAATTCTTCCAACCTTTTGTAGGTATCTAACACTTTCACATCTGACCACCTTGTAACCTGATTCCTTGAGCCATAGTTTGCAGCTATAAGCTCTTCTTTCATTCTTTTCAGCTTCAAGGCCCTTTCAGGTACATTCTTTTTATAATTGGACCAAACTGGAGGAGTTTGTTTTATTTTGTCATCAAGCATCTTTTGAATTCTTGCTATCTCCTCTTTGAGCTCACTTATGGTCCATTCCTTGTACTGATACTTTTCTGCCTAAAATTTCTTGTATGCCATGATGTGCTCAATGTAGTCTTGTTTTAAGCTTTCATCATCCTTTTCTGACAGTTTCTGACAAAGGTCTTTTGAGAACTGCTCTAAAGTTCTGACTTTGGTGAGCAGATATTGCAAATTCCTCTGCATTTCTTTATCAGATTTTCCCTTTGTGTCTCTTTGTGATATATCCTCTGCTTTTTTGGCCTTTAATTGAAGATATTCTTCTACGTTTCTTGGCAAAGGATAACCTTGAAGAGATGGGAGATTCCTCTTTTCAGGATCATCTTCAGAGTAGAAGGATTCGATTTCCTCTCTAACTGCTGGAAGATCTAAAGGATATTGTACTCCCACAGGAACTACAGTAGTGTTTGGATCAAGGGCTTGAAATGAAGAGATTGGAATAGGGTTTGGAATAGTAGCTAAGATCAGAGGTTGTGAAGACATTGGAAGTGGAGAAGGTACAGTGTCATCTTCAAGCACAACATTTGTTATCCTTCTTCTTTTGTGTTTTGGTGTGGTTGGTGGTGTATTTGTGGGTTGAGTGGTGGTGTTTGAAGTGATGGGTGATTGACTAACAGTTGTTGAAACAACTGGTGTCTCAACCACTGTTGTCACTACAACTATTGATGTGTCAACTGTTGTCTTCTGCTTTTTGGCAGGTGGTTTTTGTGATGGTGGTGTTGTTTTTGGTATGGCAGTGGATTGAATGGTGGTTGATGAAATGATGGGGACAGTGGTTGAAACAAAATCTGTTGAAACCACTGAAGTATCAACAACTGTTGATACAACAGGTGTCTCAACATCTGTTTGTTTGGAGGTTTGATGTGAGGAACTTTTGGGGATTTGAGGAGTATGTTTGGTGGCTTTGGAAGGTGTGGTTTTGGGTTGGCTAACCTTTCTGGTAGTCTTTCTTCTTTTAGTTGTAGAAGTACCCTGGTCTTCCTTTTCCATCATCACTTTCTTCTCTTTCTCATATCTTTTTGACCCTTTTATTTCCATTGTCTCTTTTATGCTTGCTTTTTGATCAGCAAATGCATTTAGAGTCACATCAACCTTTTTAGAACCACCTGGCCTTGGAATTTCTACCACGGGTTTAGACTTTGGATCTGGTGGCAGATATAACCTTCTTTTCCTTTCTTCCTTTTCTCCCCCTTTTTGGCATCATCAGGGTTTTCTACAAAAACAACTGTAGGAGGAGAAGTGCCAGTGGTTTGCAGCAGATGAGCTTTGATGGCCTTTATATCAGCTTGAGTATCCTTGTACCTAGCTTCCATCATATTTCTAAAAAGTTGAAGTTGAATTTCATGCTGGTGATCAGCATACTACCTTTGTTGATGAAGCATAGGTTGAAACAAGTGCCATAGCTCAGTTGGGGATGGAGCAGATGTTGCAGCAGTGGATGAAGTCTTTTGAGATTGTAACAACTGTTGCAACATATTTTTGATATCTGCCACAGAAGTTTCAATCTTATCAACTCTCTCCGTCAATTCTCTATATTTTAAACCATCACCCAACTTAATGGGATCATCTGATTTCCCACCAGCAGTGGTTGTATCAGCAGTTGATCCAGGAAAAGTTTCCCAAAAATATCCACTGATGCCCCTTTGTCTTGGTACTGGGGACTTCTTTCTTCAGCAGTGGTTACCAAAGTAAACACACCAGTAGGTATTGGGTACAAACTAGTGGTCACTCTGGTTCCCAATGAAGAAATTGCCTTCAAGGGAGTTTGAGTAATGAAACTACTGGCCAGGTGTAAATCAGTGGATTCAACACATGTAGTAGCTGGTCCACTTGAACTACCACCAAGAGTTACATGTGACTCATGGGGTGTAACCTCCTCAGCTGTTGATGGGTTAGCAATGACAGAGGAATCAGACTCAGTCACTTGTTGGAGTATATTCTCATTGACAGGTGGTTGAGAAGAACTGATTTGTGTCTGATCCATATCCACTGCATTCAACAGAGGTAAAAGTGATGGTGGAATTTGTGAAGTGAGGATTGGGGTTGAAAGAGAATTTTCCCCGGGAGTAGGGTTGTGGAAGATGGATTCAAGTGAATCCAGAGCTTCATAATTTGGTGTCCCTGTGTGTACAACCTGATCCTTTTGAGAGGATGCAAGAGGAGTTTTAGGCTCAGGTTGAGATTTTTCTTCCATCTGCTGTGAGGAAGTAGCAGCAGTGGTTATTGGTGACTTTTGTGTTGTCACAGGAATAACTTCTGGGATGTCATCTTCCAGAAGATTCCTTTTAGATGGTTTGGGGGGTTTTGGGATTTTTTCTTGAATGATTTTTTGGTGATTTTTGGTGTGGGTTTCACAGCAGTGGGTCTGCTGCTATGATCACCAGGAGCAGTGGGCTCAACAGCAGTAACCTGAGGAGCAGAGGTTGTATCAGCTAAATTCTGCTCAGGTTCCTCTGTTTGTGTTTTGGAAGGTTTTGACAGCCTTGTAAAAGTTTCACAAGATAGGCTGTTTATTTGAAAAGAATTTCCTTGGATAAGCACATGTGCACTATCTTTAGGAATCGTCTTTTGTAAATAAAACTTAAAAATCTTGGAAACAATAGAAATAGTTTTTTCTTTTCTTTGATATTATTAACATTTTTGACCATATCATTGAAAATCTCCTGGGAGTAGTTAAAATCGACTTCAGCCATTATAGCATAGCCCAGGTATTGGATTTTCAATGGTATCTCATTGAAAGCTGCGGTTTTATCTGAAACACACATGAGGAGGGTATGCAATAAAAATCTCATGGCAGGTGGAAAACTGCCCTTTTGCAAAGTATCTTTTTTCATTTGTTCCTCATACCCCCTCTCAATCAAATCAGTTTGATATTCTTCCTTTGGGAAAGAATTTTTTACCTGTATGATCATTGATTTCAAAAACCTCAGA
>JARYGA010029621.1:0-32799 GCA_030545235.1 Helianthus tuberosus | reverse complement strand
CCAAACATTTTCTCTTCGTTGCTTATGTGTTCTTGGCCCAATCCTCTCGAGCGAAAACTAGGCCCGGCTCACTATGGGGGTGCATACACACAAGAGGTTATGGGTGGTTTCCATAGTCTAGTATAATCAAAGAAATAACAAACCCTAACACTCCTCTCCTCTCTTGGTGTCGACGGCAGCTTTCCTTTTGTTCCAAGCTCTTTCTAGGCCCCAACACCCTTGTACGCACACAATACCTTGGTTAGTATATTTACCTTTGTTTCATGGTTGATCTCGGCTATGTGTATGATCTGTTATTGTAGGATAATAAGAGTCCTGACAATGTTACGATGTTAAACGGGTGAGATGTATCTGAAAACAATTATCCATGTTGTCAATCAATGATATAGGGTATTATGTAAACCAAATTTTTATAATTTATAAGGATATTTACGTCTAGATTAGTTACACGAAAGCTCAGATTTGAATGATATTCATGGATTAGTTGGATGATTATATTCATGGTTATATTCAAGATTTAGAGTTGCATGATGATGAATAATTGTTGAAATGATTATGTTGTTTGATTTGGTTTGAATACGGGTCATGATGTAACTGCTAAATGATGATCAGGTGTAACAACCCGACTTTTCGGGTCATTACTCATCGATGTCATTTCATTTCTTAACCGTTTGTACTCCTGAGATTCCGATTATTGCTATGGGTTTGAACTATATTTTTACACATACTAAACACACTATTAAAACACTTATTACAACGCTTATTTAGAACGCAGTTATCGCATGTCACATCGCTTGTTTAGACTAAACTCTATCGCAATGCAATCTCAACGCAAACGCAAACTCGAAACGCAGATTTACTTTACGCATTTATGTGCGCTATCTGTGTGATTATTTGTTTATATTTGATGTGGTTTGTGACACTCGGCTTTTCAGGCCGTACCGTACAATTGTAACACGTGCCGTGAATAGATAAAAAGGCTGTATGAGACTGATTTTGATATTTATATGTGATATTTAATGTGTTGGTGAATCCAAACATTGGTAAAAATTATGTTGGCAACGATAAAATAAATGCTTATCGCGTAACGATTAAAATGCGAAACGAACGTCGGTGACCACCCGATCAGTGTTAAAATGTGACAACTGTCAAAATTTCAGGTATCCGTACAACTATTAAACCATGATTAATGATTAATGACTGTGCTGAATTACAATTAATGACTTGAATTGCCTTCTGATTATTGCTATGATACGTACACGTGCATCTCATATTGCTTAATGTCATATCATTATTGCATGAGAACTTTATTGACTCAAATGATGCACGAAACACAGTTAGCACAGTTATCAGACAAATTAGAAAAATGCTGACGGAGTTCAGTGCATAGACAGACAAGGTGTTGAGACACATAATGAGCCAGAAACCAAGTATTACACTAGTATAGTGTGTAGGAAAGTAAGGATCACAAAACTGCCTTCCTAGAGATAGTTTAAGTGCCGGAAAGTGTCTGAAAGTCACTAAAAGTGCTGAATTCAGCAAAAATCAGCAATTTTCAGCATTTGAACACACTAATATCATGCAGAAATATGGTTAAAATGGTCCTGAATGCTTTCCTAAGTGTCGGGAATCAAAACTGTCACAAAAGGTAACATAAAGCACACTAAACTGCATAGTTTAGCACCTTAATGAACCGGTAACCAACCGAACAACCGGACACTACCCGAAACCCCAAATTTTCACTAGAGGCATCGTTTTAACATTACCAAGCTAGTTATGGTCCCCGAACATCATAACACACTATATAAATATCTAATAACTAAATCCCTAACTAGACACTTGATTTCTAACTATTTAACTAACTAACTAGTTAAACCTAAGCCTATACCCCCCCCCCCACCTAGTAATCAGCCCAACAAGGATCCCACCATGAGATTTTATTTTGATTAAATAATGGATCTTGTTTCACTTTAGAAAACATAAAAACCAAGGGTTAAACTCATGAGATGGATTTATAAGTTAACCATAGATCTAACTCTCATTCATTCTCATCATTTACAATACACCACTCTTCCTCCTTCCTCCCTTCACCTCTCGGTCGAACACCCACACTCACACCATCATCATCATTCATCTTTCATACATTATACACATATACAAAGGTGTTAGAAGGTGCACAAGGAAGCTTGGAGCTTTCAGAAGTTGAAGGACCTTCACCATTTGCTTTTATCCACTTCATTTCTTCCATTGATCATCCCTAGCCTTGAGCTAGTAGTAAGAACACTATACTCTTCATTTTACATCATATTTTGTTGGTTAAAAGAAGATACATGATGTTAATCTTAAAGAACACTAAGAATCAAGAACATAAGCTTAAAATCTTAAAGAAATCATGTTGTTTAGTGTTGTTGTGATACTTGATGATTGATTGTTTATGTTAATGATGTAGATCATCATATGATCTTGCTAGATGATGATTAAAAACATAATCTAGCAAGATGAGAGGATGAAAATGTTAGAGATCAATGGATCATCCTCACATAAGTCATGAACTTGAAAGAATAAATTGTTTTCTTGTTATGTGATGATTAAAGTAAGTGTAAAGTCTTGTAGATCTAAGATTTCAAGGATGATTTTTCAAGAAATCAAGTTAAAAATAAAAAGTTTACTTAATCTTGGTTCTCAAAGAAATCAACCATGTTTTTAGAGGTTAAACAAGTGTAGGATCATGTATTTAACAAGAAAAATCCAAGAAGAAACATTTTTAGAACATGTGATTATAAGTTGTAAAGAACTAACTTCTTTACAAAATGATGTTTTTAAAGAAACAACCACACTTTAAAGGGTAACTGGACTTACTAAACACACTAGTAAGTTACTACAAAATTTTATAAATTTTCAAGTTCATGAAATAGTAGTTTATGCTTGTTTTTGGCAAAATTGGTAAGTGTAGACTTGTTTATTGTTGATTGTGTTGATTTACAAAAGAAAATGATATGCCTTGAAGGCATGGAAACCTCCATTTTTAGGGGAAACTATGGCAAAAAAATTTTAAAAATTAAATGATGGGTGGTCCATAGGACAACCCTTAAGTGTGTTAAAAGAAGAGTTAATCCCTCATTTGATCACGTAATTGTCTTAAATTAGATAACTACAGTTGCTTATGTTTCAGGTGCGTTTGGAGCTTAAAACGAGGGAAAAAGCTATCACACCCCCAAAAATACCCCAAGAAGAAACCCCCGCGAGGCGTGTGACGTACCAGGATCTAGCCACCAATCACATTGAACTCATAGACGATTTTTAATAAAGGTTTCATTCATTAAGATAAAGTGTTACAAAACATTATTTATAACTTGTTGTGTTCAATGGAAGCTGTTGATGCAACAAATACAAGACCAACGGTGGTAGCTGGACTGGCTAGGCAGAAAGGTTGAAGGGTTCAACCTTGCCTAACGCAGATCGTAGGGTCCCCCCACGTTTGCGAGACGTGGAAGGAGGTTTACTAGTTTATTGTTGTTCTTTGCTATGGATCCTCCTCTGAATCGTACCCAGATTTGGAAGTAGTAGCAAAGGGAATGTGTGTGTTGGATGTGAAAGGGAATGACTTGTGCGAGACAAGCATTCGATGTGAATGACCAGAGATTGGAGAATCAGAGCTGGTCCTGATGTCCTCCCTGAAGTAAATGAAGTGTCATTTTATAAGAGAAAGCATCTCCCGAAGTGGAATGGATTGGACTAGTAACCTCGCTTGCAGTGGAGGGTTTCCCCTTTCGGGGGTTGAAGGCTTTTGACCCCCGGATAATAGTGTGTATTGGCAGACCTGCTTTGCTTTTGCGGCTGTGGGTTGGTGAAGCGATCTTCAGATGTGACCGGCTACTGTTTCTGCATTGCTTTTCCCAACTCACAGTTTTTCAACCGTTGAACCGTTTAACCTTTTGAGCGCTTACATATTTAATCATTTTATTTAGTCTTGAGCTACCCCCGTCATCAGAAGCATAATACAAAGTTTAATCAAAACCAAAGCGTATGTAACCAACTAATCTTGTTTCAAGTTTCTATGTATCTCGACCCATGACCACTCCAGCATCCCAGACAGCAAGTTCGACATCCACACATATCTGTAACATGAAAACATGCACACAAGTGTATCTGACAACGCTGGTGAGTTCACGGTTTTATGAAAACGTTTGGTTACCAAGTGTTTAATCCTGTTTAATAACAATTCTTAAAGTAATGTTGATAATAACTCGAGTACCATACAAGATGGCTCCAGATTATTTTTGCCCTTCCCCAATGGCCCTATCTAAGCATTGGTCATGACTGGGTCATTAGTTCACACCCGTCCTCTCAGGTACGGGGTGAGGGTGCCAAACCTAAATAGCGCTATCAACTAATACCACGTTACCTCTCAGGTAACAAACAAGATGGGACTTAATGGTGATAGGAATTGAGTGTATTATCCAACATTCCAGTTTTTGCCCAAAAGACTTATTCCTCTCAGGAATACCCACTGATTTACCCAAAGACTTATTCCTTTCAGGAATACCCATTTGACTGTCCCACCCACTGGGACACATGCTCAAGAGAAGTGAACTCACCTTAGATTGCTCGGTATGTTACATTATATTTCCAAACTTATCCATTTGTTTCATAATTTATTCCAAGTTCCTGCCATTTTCTCTCCTTCTCTAAGGTTAGTTCCGGTTTCCTTTTCATCTTGCATTCTTCATTTTCCGTTTTCAAAAAATGGGTGCTCGTAAGGACTTAGCGAAATCTTTTTCCCGGTTAACACAAGAGGAGGTAGATTTATTTTGTATGGAATATGGTATTGATAGGAAGTTTGACCCTACTGCCCCTGCTTGTGATGTTCCCGTTGATAAACCACCTTCTGGTTCGATTGCCCTTTATTGTAGTCATTTTGAGTTCTCAAACCTTCGATATCCCTTTTCGTTTTTTGTTTTGAACTTGTTGGAGTATTATCGGGTTTCGTTTGGGCAAGTTCATCCAAAGGGGATGGCTAGGGTTTTGCATTTTGAGGTTTTATGTCGCGCTCTTGGGTATGATCCTTCCCTTTTACTCTTTCGCCGGTTTTTTCGTTTGGCTAAGAATGGCGATTGGTTTACTTTTGAAACAACCAAAGTTGATACCTGCCTTATTTCATCGATGGTTACTACGCTTGGGGCTTGGAAAGACCGCTTTTTCTGGGTTTCCGATACTATTCTCCCATTTAAAATGGTGTGGAGGAATCCGGATGTTGTTCTCAATGATCCGGAACCTTCCGAGTCTGAATTGAATGTTGTTTTTCTCAATGCCATCCGGGGGTGCCCTTCGAGGGTTCGCCCCTTTCCTGAACACTTACTTGTTCTATTAGGGGTTAGTAAAATTTGGGGGAATGTTGATCGGGATCCGGTTCTTATGAGGAGTGGCATGGGTATGCATTTTCCTTTTTTGTCCTTTTTATGTTTTTCTTAATCTATGACTTATGTGTTGTTGTTTTTTGCAGTCATGTCTGCTTTGGATTTTATTAAGAGCGATGATACTTCTGATGTTGTTTTTGAGGATGCTCCGTCTGTTCCTGGTGAGAATGTTGTGGTTAGGACTGCTGATCAAAGGTTTGAGGGCTCAGGCTATGTTAGTGCTGCTACTGCCAAGGGTTTTTCTAAGTCTAATGCTCCTAAATCTTCAACCCGTCGATCTTCTCGTCGGTTGTTGAAAGCTGGTCCTCAATCCACTTCTACTGAACCAGTGGACTTGAGTGACGATATTGAAGTTTCGGAAGATCAAGATGTTGAAGCAGGTGCTGAGAAGGCTAAGGAATTGGTTGTTCATGGCAAAAAGGTTTCAAGCAAGAAGGTTGTTGCTACTCCTGTTCAGGAGTCTTCGAGCAGGGACGTTGAAGGTTTGGACCCGGAAGGGATTTATGTGCCTACTTGGTCGGTGAAGAATGATGACAGTTTCAAAGATGCTGCTGTTTGTGAGGATTCTCTGAGTCACATTGCTCATCCCTCAGTGCACGAGACTATTGCTGGGATGGATGATGACCTGATGCTGTCCCGTATGACTTTGAGTACTTGCAACCTTGCTGCCATGCTTCCTCAAGGCATTGCCCGTTTTCGTCAGAGAATGCGGGAATATGAGGAATTCTCCAAGAAGAAGGATAAAATGAAATCCTCCATGGCTGGGATGAAAAAGGAGATAGCTGGTTTTGCCGAGAAGGAAGCAGCATGGGAGAAGAAGGTTAGTGATCTGAAAAAGGCGCATGAGATTGAGATAGGTGATTTGAAAAAGAGTTTCGAGGCTGATAGGTTGAAACTTAGGGCTGACCGGGAAGCTTTGTTTGTTCAGCAACAGGCTTTTGGTAGGGAGAAAGAGGGGTTGAAGGCTTCAGTTGCTCAGGCTACTGGGGATAACCAATGGCTCATTGAGCAGGGTTTCCATCAAGTGGTTACCTATTTGCTGCACTCCAAAGAGTTTAATTCTGCCCTTGGCGATGTTTATACTAAGCTGCTCAATTTAGGAAAACACCAAGGTCTTATTGCAGGTTATAAGCTTCATGAGTCCGGTCATCCTTTGGAGAAGTCACCTCTGTTTCGGCCCGAGGCTTCTGATGTTTTTAAAGGCTCCGTTGAGCAAATGGAGAAGCTGACTTATCCTTACATCCATCAAGTTTCTGGTTGCTTTGGTAAGCCTCTTGCTGTGCTGCAGGGTTTGAAGCCGGAGGGCTTAAATGAGAAGGTCTGTGCTGAGATCCTGGGATCTCTTTCAAGGAAGAGGTCTTATTCGGGTGATAGTGACGATACCCTTTCAGGTCAGCCGGATGTTCCTAAGGATGCAAGCTTGGAGGCTTCAGCGGTTGGTGGTGATGGAGGTGTGAAGACTAAAAAGTTGAAGAAAACAAAGAAGGCCAAGGGCGAAGGTTCTGGAGTTTCCAAATCTGTTGATGCTTGATTCGTAGCTTTCTTAGCACTAAAAACAATTTATGTTTTGTAATGTTAACTTGAACAATATTAGGTTATTAGGAACCCTTAAGGTTCCTGTTGGTTGTGCTTCTAACTTATGTTTGAAAGTCTTTTTTGGGCTTTCTTTTATATGATGTTATGTTTTAACTATTTTTATTTTATTATGGTTTTATGCTTGTGCCTCTTGGACAAGGCAGTTCATTTGGCTTTTAACCGTCCAAGCCTTTTGGCTGTCTGTTAATAGGTTGAAGCCTTTAAGGTTTCGAGATATTGCCCGGGTGGCTTGAAGCCTTGAAGGCTTCTTAGTTTTGCGCCCTGGCTTGGTTTGTACCTTTGTGATTTTGTCCAATTGACTTTGTTCTTTTTGTAACTTTGTCTTTGTCGGGTTTGTGCTGCCCTTATGTTTTTTATACCTAAAAGGGTTCAGTGCTGCAGACACTTAGCCTTGGCATTTTTAACAAGAAGAGATGGCACCTATCCTTTTAATCATTTCTTTTGGTTTTTTAGCCTTTTTGTAGACTATATTTCTAAGACTTAAGGAACATTTGGTGTAGGCTGCTTATACCCGCCTATGAGACAATTTTATTTTCTCTTAACAAGTCTCATGGAGTTGTATTGATTTAGGAACTCACCCCTTATATAGGCTCATTCAACCCTTGAACCTATTGAGCGATGTGGCCTGGGAGCTCATCCCCTTACATGGCCCTTGCCATGGAGTTTTTTGCTAGGTTCTCAACCTGATTTTGGGATAGAAAGACAAGTTTGATAAAAACAACTTCATTCATTAAAGCAATACTTGCTTTTTACAAAAGGTGTTCATAATCCTGCTTGAAATACATTTTGATACAAACCAAACTTTCCGTTTAAACATGGAACCTTTTCAGTGTTTTGCCATTCCAATGCCTTGGAAGCCTTTTGCCTTCTGAATCAGCCAGCTTGTAGGATCCACCTTTGTGTGCTTCAAGGATGGTGTATGGGCCCTCCCATTTTGGGCCAAGCTTTCCTTGATTTTCTTTCTTGCTGGCTTCGTTGTTTCTGAGGACCAGATCCCCTGGCTTGAAACGTTCGTTTTTGACTTTTTTGTTGTAGTAAGCTTCCATTTGTTGCTTGTATTTGGCTTCTTGAATTGCGGCTTGATCTCTTGCTTCCTCTAGGAGTTGTAAATTCAACATGGTCTCTTTTTGGTTTGTTTCGGGATCCATGTTGACAATTCTTTGGGTTACAACTCCTATTTCGGCAGGGATCACAGCTTCGGATCCAAATACCAAGCTGTAAGGTGTTTTCTTATGGCTTGTTTTTTCTGTTGTTCTAATTGCCCATAGGACACTAGGCAATTCTTCAAGCCAGTTGCTTTCGTATCTTCCCAATCTTGTCTTTATGCCTTCCACTATGCTTCTATTTGTTCTCTCAACCTGCCCGTTTGATTGCGGATAAGCCACTGAGCTGAAAACCTGATCGATTTTGTATTCTTTGCACCAAACGCTGAAAGGCTTCTCAGCAAATTGCCTTCCGTTATCGGTGACAAGTACTCCTGGCAATCCATAACGGCAAATGATGTTTTCCCAGACAAAGTCAATGACTTGCTTTCCTGTGATCTTGGCAAGTGGCTTGACCTCGGGCCACTTGGTGAAATAGTCTACCGCCACCAGTAGGAATTTCACTCCCCCTTTGCTTGGGGGAAATGGACCAACAATGTCCATTCCCCACTTATGGAATGGCCAAGCGGAGGTTATTGGGACTAAATCGTGCTTGGGACTTTTTGGGATTGGTGCATGGATCTGGCAGGCATCACATTTCTTCAATTCTTCAGCTGTGTCACGATGCATTAAAGGCCAGAAATATCCGAGGTTCATGAGCTTTGCAACTACCGACCTACCTCCAAAGTGAGCTCCGCACACTCCTTCATGAATTTCCTTGATCAAATACTTACTTTGCTCGGGACCGACACATCTTAGCAAGGGAGCAAGGTAACCCTTTTTGTAAAGGGTTTCTCCTTGCAGTATGTATTGCCTTGCCTTGATTTCAACCCTTTTAGCTTCCACTTGATCATTAGGTAATTCACCATTTTTGAGGAACTTTTTTATGGGAGTCATCCAGTTTGGTTCTTCTTCGGTAACCACATCTTGAACCTCCAATTCATTAATGGATGGGGCCTTCAACACTTCTACCAGTACCTTCTTGGTGAGGTGGGCAAAAGTGAGAGATGCAAGCTTACTTAGGGCATCGGCCTTTTTGTTTTGAGATCTGGGGATCTGTTTGATGTTGCATGCTTGGAAGCTACTCATCAGTTCCTTGGATTTTTCTCTGTATTTTTTCATGTTGGGCTCTTTAGCTATGTAGCTGTCATTCACTTGGCTTGAGACAAGCAACGAATCCGTGAACACTTCAAGCTTTTCAACTTTCATTTCTTTGGCCAGCCTTAAGCCGGCTATTAGTGCTTCGTATTCAGCCTCGTTATTGGTGGTCTGAAAAGCAAAACGAAGAGCATATGTGAATTCCAAACCTTTTGGGTTGATCAAAATTAATCCAGCCCCTGACCCTTCAACGCTTGAAGCCCCGTCGGTAAAAAGCTTCCAGGCTTCAGGGTTGGGAGCTTCAGTGGTGGCAGTGTTTACTTCAGTGACTGTTTGGTTTGGGACTTCCACAATGAAATCGGCCAAGACTTGAGCCTTGATAGCTTTCCTTGGGACATAGGTGATGTTATGTTCACCTAGTTCTATGGCCCATTTGGCTAATCGCCCCGAGTTTTCAGGTTTTTCAAGCACACTCTTAATAGGTTGGTCGGTGACCACTTGTATGGGGTGTGCTTGGAAATACCTTCGAAGCCTTCTAGCTGTTTGAACTAAAGCTAAGGCAAGTTTTTCACGGGGAGGGTATTTTGTTTCAGCTAATTTTAAGGTTTTGCTGAAAAAATAAACGGGTACCTGGGCCTTGTCTCGCTCAATGGTGAGGACTGCACTGATGGCCTCGTCCGTGATTGAGAGGTACACCGATATTAACTCCCCGGTTTTTGGTGCCGCAATGTCTGGTAGGGAAGCTAGATGTTGCTTCATCTAGTTGAAAGCTTCTTCAGCTTCTTCAGTCCATTTGAAATCCTTTTTATCTGAGCAGTTCTTGAGCGTTTTGTAGAAAGGCAGAGATCTTTCGGCTAACTTTGAGGTAAAACGCTTCAAGGCTGCAAGCTTCCCGTTCAAGCTTTCAACTTCCTTCTTGGTCTTTGGCGGCTTGGTTTCAAGGACGGCTTTTACTTTGTTAGGGTTGGCTTTGATGCTTTGTTTTCCAACAATGTGGCCCAAGAATTTTCCTTCTTCGAATCCAAATGAACACTTTTCCGGATTAAGCTTCATGTTAACCTTTCTGAGGTTCTTGAAAGTTTCTTGAATATCATCGAGCATTTGGTATTCCGTCTTGCTTTTAATAACCAAGTCATCGACATATGCCTCCATGTTCTTGCCGATTTGGCTTTCGAAGGCTTTGTCAACGAGCCGTTGATAGGTTGCTCCTGCATTTTTGAGACCGAAAGGCATCTTTTGATAGCAAAAGATTCCTTTGTCCGTGTGAAAGGCTGTCTTCTCCTCATCCTCTTTTTTCATGAGGATTTGGTGATAGCCTTTGTATGCATCAAGAAAGTATTTGAACGAGTAGCCTGTGAGGGAGTCAACTTTGAGATCAATTTCTGGTAGCGGATAGCAATCCTTAGGACAAGCTTTGTTAAGATCCTTAAAGTCTATGCACATCCTCCAAGAGTTGTCTGGCTTCTTGACCATGACCGGGTTTGCAACCCATGACTGGTACTTGACTTCTCGGAGAATACCGGCTGACGCAAGCTTTTCGACCTCTTGGCAGGCTGCCAGACTTCTCTCTGGGGCCAAGCTTCTTTTCTTCTGGACCACAGGCTTGACCTCTGGTGGTATTCTCAACTCATGCTCGGCAATGTCCCGGGGGATCCCGGTCATATCTTCAGGACACCAAGCGAATACATCGCTGTAGTGTGTTAGCAATTTTTCAAGGTATGAAAGGGTTTCTTGAGAAAGGTCTGGGTTGACCCTTATTCTTTGTTCAGGGTATTTGGGGTTTATGACCAACCTTTGCCTGTCTTCTTCACTGTTTGATCTTTCTCCTTCAACCATGTAGGCTTCCTGAGAGGGTTGAAGGGTTGCTATGCCCCTTTCGGTGGGAAATTTGACTGTGCCATGGCCAACAGACACTGCCATGTAAAATGCACACTGTCCTGGTCTTCCGATGATCACATCATAGCTTGAGGGGATGCTGATAACCACAAAGGTGAGTGGTTGGGTTCTTTCTTTTAAACCTTCACTGAAACGAACATTAAGCGTCAGTTGCCCTAAAGGCTTGAGGGGTATGTCAGCGATACCTTTTATGGAGGTCCCAGAGGGTTGAAGCCTTGAACGTTCTTCATTGCTCAATCGGTTGAAGAATTTTTCGAACATGATTTCAGTGGCTGCCCCCGTGTCTATGTATGCCTTGCCTGTTTGCAACGTTCCCACGGTAGCTTCTACCACGAGAGGGCTAGGGAGAGGGTCATTCTCCGTAGGGGGGAAACAGACACACTGAAGCTCCCAAGCTTCCAACCTCTGCCTCTTGTGAGGAACCTTTCCATCGAAATCTACCATATCGACTTCCTTACCCTTTCCTTCAGCCATTTTGTCCCGGACTCCCTTTACCAAATGAGTGAGTTCTCCGGACTTAACAGCTTCTTCTATTCTTTTCTTGAGTTGGAAACAATCATTGGTGTGGTGACCTTTTTCTTCATGAAACTCGCAATATTGGGTGGAGTTCTCGTTTTTCCTGCTTTTGGGGAGAGGTCTAGGAGGCCGAAAGTTTTGTTTAACTTCTTCTGTCGCAAGGATTTCTTGAGGGGTCTTTGTGAGGGGTGTGAAACTTATGCCTTTTTCCCTGCTTGAAAGGTTCCGACCTTCAGACCTTCGAGGTTCTGAACCCTTTGATTGTCTGTCATAGGAGTTGAAGTTTCCTCTTTTTCTGGCTGGACTGTTGCTTCTCCAGCCGGACCCTCTTTTTCTTTGCTCCTTAATGTCTACCGCTTCCTCTCCCCGGATGTGGGCTTCAGCCCTTTCAAGAGCTTCTTCTAAGGTCTTGGGTAGAGATTTGTTGAAATCCCTTGTAAGGTACTTAGAGGTGATGGCATTCATGAAGCCAGCCACTCTCATTTTCTCATCGGCCCCTACATAAGTCAGACCTTCCTTCTTGTACCGTTCAATGAAAGCACGGAGACTTTCATCATCACGTTGTTTAATCTGAAAGATTACTGTTGCATCTTTGACATATCGTCTTTGTTGGGAGAAATTGGCCAGGAAACCGTTGCTGAGATCATCAAAGCTTCGAACGCTTTGAGCGGGCAAATCGTTGAACCAGATCCTGGCAGATCCAACAAGAGTTTGCATGAACATTAGGCAACACTCAGCGTTGGACCATTTCTCTATCCGAGCTGCACCGGTGAAGATCTGAAGGTGGTCCTCAGGATCTTCAGTCCCATCATACGTTCTGATGTGGGCTGGCATTTTGATCTTTGACTGGAAATCATAATCGGCTATCTGCCTTGAAAAGCATGAAAGGTTATTGGCTTGTATGGTTTAGCCAAGTCTTCTTCAGTCCTTGCATCCACATTACTGCTATTGCCGTTGTTTCCCTGAGTGGCAAGCACTTGATTGATGAAGTGTTGCCATGGGAAGTTGGCCATCATCTGGGTCTTCATGTTGGGCATAGGGTTGAAGCCTTGAAGGCTTCCTAGGCCAGCGGAGCAGTTTATCCCGAGGGGAGCACTCATGACAGCACTTCGAGCTAAGGGGAGCACGGACAGAGCTTGCTCCCATGTAGTTGTAGTAGATGCTGGATAGCTTGTCACCGGGGATTGTAGGAGCTGGTCAAGAGTCAGCTCATGTCCTAGAGGAACACCACTAGTAATTGGTTGGGAAGAGAAGATAGGATGCACCGTAGGATTTGTCATAGTGGACAGATAAAGGTGAGGGTTTGAAAGGTTACTGGGACCAGCCTCACTTCTTGTTGCAAAAAGAGGAGGAGGTGGTCCAGGAGACAATGTTGGCTCAGGTTCGTCATAGTCTAAACGAATCCTCACTCCCTTTTCTCTTTCTTTACTCACATGCTGGTTGAGAAGAGTCCTTAGCACAAGGAGATTGTTAGCGACCCCTTCAGGGGTGAGTTCAACACATGATGGGGCGTCAGAGACACCGATATTGGGAGATGGAACTCCGGATCTGGACGGAGTTGGTGTGTTGAAGTTGAGGAACTCGGCTGTGCTCCCCGGAGTTGAGAAAGAAGTTGGTATAGCCACGTGAGCTTGGCTACTACCCGGAGTAGAAGCGTTTGGGATCTGATTTACTTCTTCCGGGGATCCACTTTCAGACATGGTGATTTTAAGTGAATAGAGCTACACTACTAGGTCTTTTGGGGAAGAAATAGCGGCGTAGCCCCACGGTGGGCACCAACTTGTTGATGCAACAAATACAAGACCAACGGTGGTAGCTGGACTGGCTAGGCAGAAAGGTTGAAGGGTTCAACCTTGCCTAACGCAGGTCGTAGGGTCCCCCCACGTTTGCGAGACGTGGAAGGAGGTTTACTAGTTAATTGTTGTTCTTTGCTATGGATCCTCCTCTGAATCGTACCCATATTTGGAAGTGGTAGCAAAGGGAATGTGTGTGTTGGATGTGAAAGGGAACGACTTGTGCGAGACAAGCATTCGATGTGAATGACCAGAGATTGGAGAATCAGAGCTGGTCCTGATGTCCTCCCTGAAGTAAATGAAGTGTCATTTTATAAGAGAAAGCATCTCCCGAAGTGGAATGGATTGGACTAGTAACCTCGCTTGCAGTGGAGGGTTTCCCCTTTCGGGGGTTGAAGGCTTTTGACCCCCGGATAATAGTGTGCATTGGCAGACCTGCTTTGCTTTTGCGGCTGTGGGTTGGTGAAGCGATCTTCAGATGTGACCGGCTACTGTTTCTGCATTGCTTTTCCCAACTCACAGCTTTTCAACCATTGAACCGTTTAACCTTTTGAGCGCTTACATATTTAATCATTTTATTTAGTCTTGAGCTACCCCCGTCATCAGAAGCATAATACAAAGTTTAATCAAAACCAAAGCGTATGTAACCAACTAATCTTGTTTCAAGTTTCTATGTATCTCGACCCATGACCACTCCAGCATCCCAGACAGCAAGTTCGACATCCACACATATCTGTAACATGAAAACATGCACACAAGTGTATCTGACAACGCTGGTGAGTTCACGGTTTTATGAAAACGTTTGGTTACCAAGTGTTTAATCCTGTTTAATAACAATTCTTAAAGTAATGTTGATAATAACTCGAGTACCATACAAGATGGCTCCAGATTATTTTTGCCCTTCCCCAATGGCCCTATCTAAGCATTGGTCATGACTGGGTCATTAGTTCACACCCGTCCTCTCAGGTACGGGGTGAGGGTGCCAAACCTAAATAGCGCTATCAACTAATACCACGTTACCTCTTAGGTAACAAACAAGATGGGACTTAATGGTGATAGGAATTGAGTGTATTATCCAACATTCCAGTTTTTGCCCAAAAGACTTATTCCTCTCAGGAATACCCACTGATTTACCCAAAGACTTATTCCTTTCAGGAATACCCATTTGACTGTCCCACCCACTGGGACACATGCTCAAGAGAAGTGAACTCACCTTAGATTGCTCGGTATGTTACATTACATTACCCGTTCCAAGTTGGTCAACCAAACCCTACCGAGGTTACCAACGAAGATCAGTTTCGTAAACAAATATCCAAATCACGTATTCGACAAATCACATGTAAAATCATTGTCACGTAACAGATATCAAACTCTTAGATCTCATACACTCTCATAATATAAGTTCATGTTCCAAATGGTAGTAACTAAATAAATCAGTTTCATAGTCAGGCACGTATTTTCACAAATTGCATTCATCACAAAGATCATTGTATGACATGTATCAAGTACCCAGTTCACATACAAGTCCACATCTCATGTGGATAACACCAATCAACCCATAACAGTTGAATGTTCTAACCACACCAGACAAGTCAGATCTCTTATTCTTAATCAGTATTGTTATCATGCAACAACTAATATTTTTAACACAAGTATTCATCAACACAAGCATCACAACTGTTTACTATTTTGTCCATAAGTCTACACGGCGAAGTATCCTTATGGACAAGATTCATTCTTCGCCTGCGAACAAATGCGATGAAGGATCCAAACGTTCGTCAAACACCAGACGATGAAGGATTCCATTGTTCGTTGTGGATGGGCATGGAAAAGAATCAGGGGATTCATCATGTGTCAATCGACGAAGGATCCATTCTTCCTCGGACCATATTCTTCGTCGTCCATCATACACAGTTACAACTCCTTTGATTACTAACAAGCAGTTAACAATTTTGACAGTTTCACCAAACATCAAGCATTCCACGATTAAATACCATAGATATGAGCAATCATCAAGCATTCAGATTGAATTACTGGCATTAGGAACTTACAGTTTATCATCATCACTAATTTATCAGAATCATGACCCTATTCTATGAATATCCATTCCTTCAATGATTACTATCATCAACATGACTTATTATGTGATCATCGCAAGAATTCATCATTCAAACATCAACATTCAGTAGGATCAAATAACACAAACATCTTCTAACCCTAGTTCATTGGTCATAGATCAAAACCACACAATCAGATTCATCAATTCTTTCTGTCGTAACAACATACACATCGATACACATAAACACATAAAAAAAAACCAATAAACGGACGTTAAATTAATGATGAACATACTAACCGAACGATTGTGAGTACACGATGATATGCTAGGACAATTGAGAGAAAGAGCTCCAACAAGGGTTGCCGTCAGTTTCGAGAGGGAGAGAGAGAGCTACCAAGAAGAAGGTCGCCGTCGGTTAGTTGAGGGAATTAGGGTTTTGCCAATTCTTGTGTTTACCATTACGTTATGAGGGATTATTCAATTAAAATAGTAGTTCGGCCCATTCTGGGCCACGAACTATCTTGGTCCGATGTCCCTGCTCGGCGAAGTTTCTTTTGGCGAAGGTTCATCGTGACGAAGACCTATTCTTCGCCGACTTATGTTGTGACGAACACCTAATCTTTGTCAACTTGAAATTGGGAGAAGAACCTTAATCTTCGATGACGACTTGAGTTTCCATCACACATTAGATATTAATCATCACACATCGAATCATCCAACATGAGGATACTTTAATCACTTAAAAAACTACACGTGACACCATGTAAACAAATTGTCAAAACAGGATTACGACGCAAATGATATGTAGAGGAAAGAAGTTGAAATCTCGTGTTGTCACATCATCCCCAACTTGAAAGAAATTTCGTCTCGAAATTTGATAAGCAATCCAAAGCAGCACGGTGTTAGATCCGGATGACTATGGATTTTCCCAGATCAGGATGACTGTGGATTTTCCCCAGATGCCACATCATCCCTAACTTGACAGGGAATTTCGTCCCGAAATTCGCTAATGACATCAGAAGTTGATTCAATCGTTTGAACAATTGAGGGCACTATAGCTTCATCTGATCTTGCATTCCTACGCGAACTCTGGTCCACATCTTGAGTTCCAACAAACTCTCACGATTGGAATCCGACCATGCTTACTAACCTTGACTTCCCGGTCCATGATTTCGGTAGGTTCCTTGACAAACTGCAACTTGTCGTCGATCTTAGGCTCTAGCAAGGGTATCACCAGTGTTCCATCGGACAAACACTTCTTTTGGTTCAAGACATAAATGACATCATGTACGTCACCCAACTCGCCAGGTAACTCGAGTTTGTAGACCATGTTACCGATTCTTTCCAGAGTTTTGAATGGCCCAACGTAACGTAAATTAAGCTTGTCACGCTTCCCAATACATACCACACCCTCCCAGGGTGAGACTTTTCAACATTATACGATTGCCCACAACGAACTCCCAGCGTTTCCTAAGCTTATCAGCTTTCCTGACGGTCACGCGTTGCCGCCAAACGATTTCCGATCTAAACAATCTTCTTCTGAGTTTTGAGTATAAGTCCTGGACCCATGATTAGGTTGTCACCCACTTTCGTCCAACAAGGAGATCGGCATTATCGTTCATGCAACGCCTCAAACAGAGCTGTCTGAATACTAGAATGGTAACTGCTACAGTAGAACTCAACCAAAGGTAAATGTCCTTCCAATTTTCACTAAAGTCAATCACACACATGCTTGCAGCATGTCTTCGAGTGTCAGGATGGTTTGTTTACTCTGACTGTTTTCCCTACGGTGATAAGCAATGCCTATGTCTAGACGTGAGACAAGGGTGTTGTGTATTACCAGTCATAAATCAGGGATAGATCAGCATTAGAGGTAACAGGAGTTGGCACCCGGTGCCTAGAAACCACCCTTCACAGACAATTACTCATAGGATACGAAGACTTGCCAATTTTTCCTTGATTGCAAGAAAGTGTGCCGGTTACATGAGACAACTAACGATCGCCCAGATGATATTGTTTCTGTTTCGGGTTTCAAGTAGGATAGTGACAAAATCCATGGTAGTATGTTCCCATTCCCATATGGGTGTTCCCGGTTGCTGGCACAAAGTAGAAGGTTTCTAATATTCCACCTTGACTTTCGCACAAGTCAAAGATCGTTCACATACTCGGCTATGTTGGCCTTCATGCCCGGTCGCTAGTACAAAATTTATAAATCCTAATATCTCCTATCAAAACCCAGACGACTAGAATATCGAGGCTGGTGTGCTTTGCTCAACACAAGTTCCCTACGGTTGCCGTATTGTGGAATCCATATTCGTTCCATGAAGTAGCGAATATCGTCCAACTTACCAAAGGTTGCTCCTCCATGCCCTGCATGGACCCAAATTGAAAATTCTCTTCCTTTAGTGCTTTGGTTTGAATAGGGCGAATCTGATCGGGTAGGCTAGAGTCGATGGTGAGCTGCATGCTTATACATGTTTAGGTTCCATAGTCGTAATCGCTCGAGAGTTCCATCCAATGATGCCATCACATGTTTAGCTCTTTCGAAACAAGGGTACACTGGAGGCCCTTGTGATCGGTCTAAGTAGTGCATTTGGTACCGTCGAAGTAATGCCTCCAACTTAAATCCAAAGCCTACGGTTTCCACCGCAGGTTGTAACTCATGTAATTCCCCTTCATAAATCCACTACGTAAGTCATCACCTTCTCGTGTTGCATCGGCGTGTAACTGGGACTCTGATTCAAACCATCATGGTATACCACTAGATCACCCGTACCCTCCGGTAAAGACGATGCTCAGTGCATTGTAGTGTTGGGTTTCAAAAGCTAAAAAACCGTTCTCCTGTTTTGTCTCCCACGAATATACAGCACCCTGCTGTGCTAAAGAGATTAAAGCTACGCGATCTTCGAAAATCCCTCGATGAATCTGCGATAGTATCTAGCGAGACCAAGAAATTGTTGTATCCCCGAAGGACTCTTTGGTGCCAATCAATTTCTAATAAGATGGATCTTAGCGAGATCTACGTGTATTCCCAATTCGTTGACTATGTGACCAAGAAGGCATACCTCTCGAGTCCATAAGTTAAACTTAACAAGACGTCACATGGAGTGGATCCTCCCTCAGGAGCTCTAAGATAAGATACAAGTGCTGCTCAAGGTGTTCCTTTCTCCTGGGAATGATTCAAAACGTCATCAATAAACACGGTTGATTCATGTGATCCATAAAGCTGCTGGTGTATTGATTAACCAAAGGGTCGCGGAATACAAAGTCGTATTGGCCATACTACGTTCAATCTGCCGTTTTGGGAACACTCTCCCCTTGGACTTCCATCTGACGATAGCTCGTTCATTAGTCAATCCTCGAATGGGAGCTTGACCCTTGCAACTGGTCGACAGGTTGTCAATACATGGTCGAGGCGAACGGTTCTTGACTCTCACTTTGTTGAGTTCTCGATAATCAGTAAACATACGAAAAGGCTTATCTTCACGGATATAACTGGGGCTCCCCTAAGCGAAAACTAGATCGAATAAAACTCGTGCCTGACAGTTCCTGTAGTCGATTAAACAGTTCCTGCAACCCTCCTGGTGCTAGACGGTAAGGAGTATGAGTAATCAGGGCTGCCACTGGCGTGAGATCAAACTGAGATTCTGCCTAACAGTTGTGGAAGTGAACCTGAAAGTTCCTCGAGTAGCACACCGAGAGGAATCGTGAACAATTAGTGGATCCTTGATCCTCTTTTCCTTAGCCTTAACATCGGTAACGGTTGCTAGCATAACGAGGTAATCCCTCCGTAGACACTTATGGGCTTTCATAGCTGAAATGGTGCTAACCTTTGCACCACTCTGACGCTTTAGAACATATAATGATTCTCCACTAGGGAGAGGGCTACGCAAAATTTTCTCCTCACAGGGTATATTTGCGCGATATCTGGATAACCAATCCACACTAACTACTGCATTGAAACTATCACGGGTAGCATAAGGAAGGTTGATGTCGAACACTTGTCCCACAATGTTGAGTTTGCATCCCAATGAACATCTGAAGCTTCAATTGACTTGCCATCAGCCGTTTCCACAACAGGTTTGGTTTCAAGGAATATCAGGGTTGAACAGAACAGAGACGAGATGACTAGTTACCAAGAACGTGCAGGCCACCATGTTGCTATAATCCTTGCGTCGCCCACGCCAATCCTAAATGCCCTTCCATGAGCATCATTTCCAGTGTTGTTGTTTTCATTACGAGAATTTCCAGTACTGCCGTCGTTCCCTCGGTTGTTGTCGTCTTGATTTGGCAACGGCCAATCCATGTCGTAGGCACCTTCATTTCCATACTGTAGGCTACGATTACGAGTACCTTGATGTTGCCTTGACTGTTGCCTCTAATGTCATTGCTTGAAACGGAGCCCTACGATCTTTCACCGACAGGGTCCATCTTTTCACATTTCGTGTCACGTCCTAAGGCGCTACTCATTGTGTTGGCACTCACACATTCCACACTATAATCAATTGGCATCGCTTATGTTCCGATTGATTCGTAAGAGTTGACTCCCATAAGTCGCTGACTAGGGTTAAGGATTCGTTTGAAGTCAATTCGCTTTTGTTCGTTGCCGGTAATCAGGGTCGTCCTAATACTGAGGTCGGTAAGTACTACGCTCATCCTCTTGTCCATCGATCTTGTAAGTTGATTGAGTAATACACGGTATGTTGCGAGAGTGTTGCAGAAGTGATCACACTTTGAGATCTAAGGCGTCAATACGTTGAGTTCCAGCAAGCGAAGAAAAGTTTGAAAGGTATAGACCAATCATTCGACGCTACGACATCCAACTCAGAGACTTTCGTGCTAGCATCTAACATTCTACACAGTTCGCTAGACGTTTAGATGAGTGTTCAGGTGATACTCGATGGCGTCAAGATTCGTAAGGATTCAGAGAGGAGTGAAAAGATCACGTTCGAGTAGGAGACAATCACTGCTATGACCCCTATAGGTTTGTTATGTTTCTTATTGATCGAATAACAGAACAGAACCCCTTTTTCACTTTTTAAGCCGCACTAGGACTCACATGCACCCTACATTATTATTATGTGTGCACCCACAATAATATTGTGATTTGCATGTTCATCTAAGTTCCTCCTAACTCATGTCAAATGGTTCTTTAAACTCGGATATCAAACGGAGGTTATCAAAATGATAAGATCACAGAAATCCATGGACTATGACATGCTATCAATGCATCATAATGTAAGCAAGCAATTCATGTAATCATGCTACAGTGACGAGTGTGTGTCCGTACGCAACATCATCAAAAATGTGTACTGGTCATGTAATGTATGCAACAGGTGAAAAAGACGAACCTTGCAATCTGGAGCTGAGTGTCATGGTCGTATTCACATATTCAAGATTGTTCGGTTATAGTCTGGTTTTATAAAAATAGTTTTAAAACCAAGTTCACTATAACTAGTGGCTCTGATACCAAACTGTCACACCCAAAAACTACCCCAAGCGGAAACCCTCGGGAGGCGTGTGACGTACAAGGATCTAGCCACCAATCACATTGAACTCATACAAGATTTTTAATAAATCTTTCATTCATTAAGATAAAGTGTTACAAAACATTATTTATAACTCGTTGTGCTCAGCGGAAGCATAATACAAAGTTTAATCAAAACCAAAGCGTATGTAACCAACTAATCTTGTTTCAAGTTTCCATGTATCTCGACCCATGACCACTCCAGCATCCCAGATAGCAAGTTCCACATCCACACATATCAGTAACCTGCGAGCATGCACACAAGTGTATCAGACAACGCTAGTGAGTTCACGATTTTATGAAAACGTTTGGTTACCAAGTGTTTAATCCAGTTTAATAATTTCCGAAAGTAATGTTGATAATAACTCGAGTACTGTACAAGATGGCTCCAGATTATTTTTACCCTTCCCCAATGCCCCTATCTAAGCATTGGTCATGGCAAGGTCATTAGTTCACACCCGTCCTCTCAAGTACGGGGTGAGGTTCCCCAACCTAAATAGCGCTATCAACTAATACCCCGTTACCTCTCAGGTAACAAACAAGATGGGACTTAATGGTGATAGGAATTGAGTGTGTTATCCAACATTCCAGTTTTTACTCAAAAGACTTATTCCCCTCAGGAATACCCACTGATTTACCCAAAGACTTATTCCTCTCAGGAATACCCATTTAACTGTCCCACCCACCGAGACGCACGCTCAAGAGAAGTGAACTCACCTTAGATTGCTCGGTATATTACATTACACTACCCGTTCCAAGTTGGTCAACCAAACCCTGCCAAGGTTACCAAGGATAATGTCGCAACCCCCGATCCCAATCCCCAGGAACGGGCGGCAGCGAGCCAGTTTCGGTGGTATCGCGTGTTTGTCTAATTTGGCAGCGGAATTTTTCATCAGGACCGTAGTTAGGAAATATTTGATCAGAGTAAAATACCACATTCTCATAATATTAAACATAAGGGATAAAACCCAAGTTTGCAATACACACATTTTCATAGGAATAAATCCTATTTTATTTAATAAAAACATCTATTTATTTTTAGGTAACTTTATTGCCACTTTTCCAAGCCTTCAGTGTTGTCCAGCTAGCTTCTATTTGGCTGTCACTGTCACACCCCGACCACGTAAAACAACAAAACGTGGCGGAATCGTCGGGGAGTGTTGTAACAGAATCATTGTTTCATAACACATGGAAAATTGAAATATCGTTTTATTGATTAAAAGAGTTACAATGTCTTAACAAACAAAGAAGTATAACAAAATTAACTAGTCTTGCATCTTTTATTGTCACTAAGGCCCAAGTCCGCCTAAGTGTATCTTGATTAATCCTATGCATCATTTCCTGAAACACATGTGAAAATAGGTACGTCAGCATAAAAATGCCGGCGAGTACATAGGTTTTGTAAAAATAGGATTCATGACTTATAAGTTTAGAAAAAGGTTGTTTAACAAAAGTTAGTCATGATCCTTGTAAAATGTTTTGTTTTATAAATCATTTGAAAAACGATGATAAAGTAGATGATATGTAAAAGAGTAATGTAAGGTTAAATGAATAACCAAGCAAAATGAGTTTTGTATAAAATAATTTGTATGTAAAACAATATCTTGTGAAAAATATGTTATTTGTATAAAATGTTATATGTCTTAATTGAAATGAGTCAAATAACGCTACGATATGTAATACCATACAAGCACTTATATATAGGAAGTACCAGCGGCGTATCCACCATGCTTGTATCATATTACACACGCCTCGTTACTCAAACCACTTACCCAAACAAACCACCAATGTAAATTGCCCATGTCTAAACCATTTGTCCAATGTCTTTGTGTAAACCATGTCAAAATGTTTATGTCAAATATAGTCCATGAAATGTGTATATCAATATCAAAATGTCTATGTCATGTCACACCCCGACCACGTAAAACAACAAAACGTGGCGGAAACGTCGGGGAGTGTTGTAACAGAATCATTGTTTCATAACACATGGAAATTGAAATATTGTTTTATTGATTAAAAGAGTTACAATGTCTTCACAATCAAAGAAAAAAAACATAAATAACTAGTCTTGCATCTTTTATTGTCACTAAGGCCCAAGTCCGCCTAAGTGTATCTCGTTAAGTCCTATGCATCATCTCCTGAAAACACATGTGAAAATAGGTACGTCAGCATAAAAATGCCTGTGAGATACATAGGTTTTGTGAAAATAAGATTCATGAGTAGTAAGTTTAAGAAAATGTTTAATAAAGTTTAGTCATGAACCTTGTAATTTGATTTGTCTTGTAAATCGTTTGAAAAACAATAAGTTCAGATGATATGTATAAGTAAGAGAATAATGTATGGTTAAATGAATAACCATGTAACATGAGTTCGTATAAGATAAGTTGTTTGTAAAACAATGTCTTGTGAAAAGTATGTTATTTGTATAAAATGTTATATGTCTCAAATTGACATGGTTCAAATAACGCTACGATATGTAATACCATACAAACACTTATATATAGGAAGTACCAGCGGCGTATCCACCATGCTTGTATCATATTACACACGCCTCGTTACTTAAATCATTTACCCAAACCAAACCACCAAAGTAAAATGTTTAACAATTGTAGAAATATTTATGTATAGTCAAATGTCTATTGTCAAATGTAAATCATGTCAACAGATACAAATGGTTCACACGGTTCAATAGTTACAAACGGTTCATATAATCAAAGGGTTACCACGGTTCACATAGTCAAATGGTTAGAACGGTTCAAAATATAGTATAATGTGTTCATATGCTAGATGAGCATATGCAACAGAAATGCAATGTAAAACAATGTACTAAGTATGCACGTAATGGACATACATAGCATAAGTGTAATGTAAAACAATGTACTAAGTATGCACGTAATGGACATACATAGCATAAGTGTAATGTAAAACAATGTACTAAGTATGCACACAATGGGCGTACATAGCATGAAATGTATTGTAAAGTGATGTACTAAGTATGCACACAATGGGCATCCATAGCATAAAATATATTGAAATCATGTACTATAAATGTACTAATAAACATAGCAAGTATATGATGTGAAAACAAGAAAGCATGAAAGTAACAAGTAGGCACATGTGTTTCACCCCAAAACAGTTTGGAAAACAGTAAAAGAGGGGTCTATGTACTCACTTGAGATTGCTCAGTAGTCCTTGAGTAACAACCAAACAATGCTAGAGATCACGGATATCAAACGGCACCTAATATAGGTAACTATGTTAATATACCGGACCTAAAATCGGAGGATTGGATAGAATGAGGGTTCGTAAACCAAATGAGTATGGAAACTCATGCAATATGGTTTAACAAAGCCCACATACTAAAATAAAACCTAGCCTAAGTGCTTACGACCCATTACGACTCGTTTAGGTAGCTTATGCTACTTTAACGCGTCGTTCGCGTAAAACGCGTTCGAACCGCCTAACTAGTCCTATGACAAGTAGAATATGCCTTAACATGTCTAATATTGTTGCCAAATCAGTTTAGATATCACAAGTTATGTTACATATGCTTAAAATGAATTTTGGCGTAAAAAGGGCATTTTGGTAATTTTCCAAAGGCATATTAACTACCTATCATACAACTACTTAAACGAAGCGACCATAAGGTATAACCTCGGAATGTTATTCCCTATATACTATGGTCACCTAAGGTGTTTGGTCGGATCCTAATGATCGACCAAATGGGACGGGTTCGAAGGTATAAGTGATTTATTAGATCGCTTACCCTTACGACCCTAGACAACGTGGTAATCGGTAGGCATAGTCACAAGGGACTATAACCATCGTGATTACAATCACGTTGCGAAGTTCAAACGAACTTCGCATTGACCATAGACTGGTCAATGCAGAAAGTCAAACAAAGTTTGACTTTCGGACCTGAAAAGCAATAAAAGAACGAAGGAATACTTACGAAGGGTCCCCGAATGCTAATCTTAATTCAAGTAGCTCAGGTATGAAACAAAGGTTTCAACTTAGAGCTTCTCAAATCAGATTCTTGTGAGTTTGAAGCAAATGGGGGTGGGGTATTTATAGTATTCGGAGGGCCGTTAAGATCGTTTCTTGGATAACGTGCTTGAATCACATCCCTACACTTGTTGGAATGCTCATATGCACTTATTGGCCCCCCATAAGCAGGAAACAACACTTGGAATCGGATTAGAAGTGCTTAACAGCTGTAATCTGCTGTCAAATTAATCTTATCTGATCTGGGACTCTGACGCGGGCCGCGAAAGATGACACACTAATCTTACGCGGGCCGCATGGCCTGACTGGTCAGAAATCAACTTTCAGAAATGACAGTTTTGGTCCCTGTTGTGTTTTAATGCCTTCTTCGACACGTTTAAGGCCCGTTAAGCCAACGTTAAGGCCCTAAAATGATTCCTAAACATTGTGGATATGAAACATGCTCAAAAATATGTCGGATGTTGGTTCGTTTGGTCGTACGATCGCGATGATCGCTTAATTACGACGGAATGCGCACAAGCGCGAAAAACGATCCAAATGATGCGACGAATGGATTTTTGACAAGCTAAACACTAAAGCATAATATTATAATGCTTACATAAATTTTTGGATGTCCGGATGTATTCAGAACGTAAGTTATGCGCGAAAATGCAAACTTGTGCATTTTTTGACGCTTTTAGTCCCTGAATGACCCAGAAGTTTATTTTAGCACACCGAACCCATCAAAGCCTATTCTAAGCTATGTGAAGGATATTTATGGTATGTTTAACTTATGGTCATGTTTCGGAATGTTCATTACAATTCAAATTGGCATACTTTCACAGTTTGTCAAGTTTAGTCCCTGTAAGCGAATTAATTTGTTTTTGCCATACCAATGCCTTAAAAACTTATTTCTAAGTTATTTAAAGGTTATTTAAGGTATGTTAAGCCTATTTCACTATTCTAGAGTGTTTGTTGCATTAAACTGGTTATATTTACGCATCAGTGCGCGTATAACCTTCCAGAAAGTGATTTAAAGCTTGAAATCGAACAAAAATTGATATGTGCAAAAGATCCACATATTTATATAGATCCCAAGTATGAAATACAATATTTCATTGGCTTAGTATTTGTTTGATGGTCGCAGTGAACCAGGTGTCACAGTCTCCCCTAGTTTAGAAAATTTCGTCCGGAAATTTATTCATAGGAGTCTATCTGTGATTTTATGTCAAATAACCACCAGAGATATGCAAGGCATAATCCTGTCATTTCCTTAACGGACATTCTTCAGAATAAAAATGAACAGACGGAGTCATTTTCCTCAACGAGTATTCTTCAGAAGCGGAAATGAAGGAATAAATAAACGGGGATTCATTTCCTCAACGGAAAATCTTCAGAAACGTAAAATGAACTTACTGAGTCATTTTCAACGGGTGCTTCATCAGAAATGGAAATGAAAAGGAGAAACAAACGGATATTCATTTCCTCAACGGACAATCTTCAGAAACGAAAATGAACAAACGGAGTCATTTTCATCGGGTGCTTCATCAGAAATGGAAATGAAAAGGAGAAACAAACGGATATTCATTTCCTCAACGGACAATCTTTAGAAACGAAAATGAACTAACAGAGTCATTTTCAACGGGTGCTTCATCAGAAATGGAAATGAAAAGGATAATCAAACGGATATTCATTTCCTCAAAGGACAATCTTCAGAAACGAAAATGAACAAACGGAGTCATTTTCAACGGGTGCTTCCTCAGAAATGGAAATGAATAGAGTTAACTTCTAGGCACATGACAATGCTCACTGTGGTTTCTGTGCACTAAATTCCATAATTATGTAAGCATCTATAATTACGTAATTCCTTGCACAGTCCGCACAGTTTGTCTTGTAATGTTTAGGGGAGGAAAATCAAACCTGTGATGAGGGTGACTAGACTACCATAGGGTCCTTTTAATTAGATCGACAGATGATCTTATTAATTTGGCCACCAAGGAGTCCTTTCAGCTATATCATCACATGATGTTCCTAACCAAATTTTTGGATCAATCTGTTTAACTAGACCACTCAAGGGGTCTAATTATGGAGTAGTACTTTATAACCCAAGGGACTTAACTACAACGTAGAAGTCCATTAAGGATTTTAGATAACAAAAACTTGGATTACACCAAAAACATAAAAGGAACACATAAGCACATAATCACATAGTTGTTTTAACTCAGTTATTAATTTGTTATTAGCTTGTTAGTGATTGAATATAGATATTCAAAGTACACCAGGAAACCAGTCGCTGGACTTCAATGTCCTCTGGGATCTATCTGAAAAGATAGGATGATCTCCCAAAATTCGATTTTGTTTTCAAAGAAACGTAATATTCGAATTAAGGAACACAACAATTTTAGGATTTACGGAAATATCCTTAGGTACCCTTATTAAGGATTTATAGTGGTACTTTGGGTATTCGTCTCGTGTTGTAACTTGCGCCTTGTACTTCGTTTCCTTAGAATAAACAGGTACTTAGGAATTTCGTGGAAACGCAAGAGATCATAAGATGGAAAAATTTTGGGGGTAGTTTGCTTTACAAGGAATACGATTCCTTGATTGTCGGTATTGTAAGGGATCTGTTGTTTATACATACAACCACATAAATACATTGCAATGTAAATAGCAGATTTATTTATAAACAATGATAACAACTGTTTCGTGGACCATGACAACAAAAGAAAATAATACATAAGACGTGATTATTTCTAAACGATGTTGTCGGTCAGATGCTCATCCCTCTGTGCTGGATTTGCATTAGCAAGCTTTGGGAAATTTCTTCGGAAATGACCCATCTCGCCATAGTTGAAACAAGAATCTGGTAGAAAACGACCTTGAGCTGGATTGTTGCCAGCTTGGTTTGGTGCAGCTGCAGCTGGGCAGACTCTTGCTGTATGGCCTATAAGTTCGCAAGTTTGGCATTTGCGGCACTTTACATTGGCATGATGATGGAGGCTACATTGGTTGAACAAGGGTGCAGTTCCATTGTATGGCTTCCTAGCAGAGGATTGAGCTGGTTGGTTGGGGACGGCTTGATCGTTGTGAGTAACCATGGCGAAGTTCTCAGAAGCCTTTCGCTTCTTTGACTTCTTAGGGGATCCAGTCTGTTCATCCATGGTCTTTGATTCCTTGATTGGGTTCGATTCCTCGACTGGTTTCTTGTCACCTTTCCGGAAAAGTTTACCTTTCCTGATCTTTGATTCAGTCAAGGTTGCAGATAGCTCAATGGCCTGTCTAACTGTAGTAGGGTTGCTACCAGTCACAATGTCTTGTATTGAGTCAGGGAGGCCATCAATGTACTTTTCGATTGCCTTATCCAAGGGCGTGACCATGTTTGGGCATAACAGACTTAACTCCTCATAACGGTCCGTGTAGGCTCGATGCTCACCGCTATCTTGCGTAAGATCGTCAAATTCCCTTTCCAAGGCCCTGATCTCGTGACGAGGACAGAATTCCCTCATCATAAGGGCCCTAAGTTCAGCCCATGTCCGTGCTAGAGCAACTTCTGCAACACAATCTCTCATAACCCCGTTCCACCATGTAAGGGCCCTCTTCTGGAACACACTTGAAGAAAACTCGACCTTGCGATTGTCAGGACACTGCACGTGGCGGAAAGTTTTCTCAATGCTCTCGAACCATTGAAGAAGCCCAGTCGCTCCCTCAGAACCACTAAACTTGAGTGGTTTAGCCGAGTTAAAACTCTTGAAATTGCATGGACCATTGTTGTTGTTGGCTTGGTTCCATTGAGCAAAGAGGTTTGGGAATTGAGCAGCCATCTGCTGCGCAATGATTTCTGCCAGTTCGGCAGTCGCTATCTGGTTTTCGCGTCGAGGAGGCATTCTAAAAGAGAAACAACAAAGAAAACAATTAAAATGGCATTGGGTAAGAATAGGATGTTACAATTACCGACCATAATCATGGTTGATGGTCATTTGTTTGAACCACGAAGCAAACAAACAACACAAAGGCTGAATCAAAGCAAATAGATCCTCATAGTGTATCGCGAAGACATGCTCGCCTATAAGTGGACACTCACCCCAAGAATTCCCAGGTAAGACTGACTGGTCCGATTATGTGGATTTGTACGAACACTCTAGCCTTAGACAGAAAACTCAGGGTACAGGGATTCACTCTTCCAGTTTGCATGTGTTCACACTATTTAGGACCCAAAACTTTGACGAGAGTTTTGAAAATTCAGGGAGGTTCAAAACCTTACAATAGAGGGTTCAAAACCTAGTAATCAATCATCCTAGAACAGATGATTAGTTTTCAAAGCGGTTTTGAAATTTATGTTCTTGTTGTGGTCGTCGCCTAAGGATATGTGACGGTATTGTTTTATGACTAAACGCAAGTAAACTCGCGTTAGGGTCCTAGGAAGGTTATAGTCTAGGTCAAAGCATTACTAATAACCTAATTCCCTATAACCATTGGCTCTGATACCAACTTTTCTATCACACCCCGACCACGTAAAACAAAAAAACGTGGCGGAAACGTCGGGGAGTGTTGTAACAGAATCATTGTTTCATAACACATGGAAATTGAAATATTGTTTTATTGATTAAAAGAATTACAATGTCTTGACAATCAAAGAAAAAAAACATAAATAACTAGTCTTGCATCTTTTATTGTCACTAAGGCGAAAGTCCGCCTAAGTGTATCTCGATAAGTCCTATGCATCATCTCCTGAAAACACATGTGAAAATAGGTACGTCAGCATAAAAATGCCTGTGAGATACATAGGTTTTGTGAAAATAGGATTCATGACTTGTAAGTTTAAGAAAATGTTTAATAAAGTTTAGTCATGAACCTTGTAATTTGATTTGTCTTGTAAATCGTTTGAAAAACAATAAGTTCAGATGATATGTATAAGTAAGAGAATAATGTATGGTTAAATGAATAACCATGTAAAATGAGTTCGTATAAGATAAGTTGTTTGTAAAACAATGTCTTGTGAAAAGTATGTTATTTATATAAAATATTATATGTCTCAAATTGAAATGGTTCAAATAACGCTACGATATGTAATACCATACAAACACTTATATATAGGAAATACCAGCGGCGTATCCACCATGCTTGTATCATATTACACACACCTCGTTACTTAAATCACTTACCCAAACCAAACCACCAAAGTAAAATGTTTAACAATTGTAGAAATGTTTATGTATAGTCAAATGTCTATTGTCAAATGTAAATCATGTCAACAGATACAAATGGTTCACACGGTTCAATAGTTACAAACGGTTCATATAATCAAAGGGTTACGACGGTTCACATAGTCAAATGGATACAACGGTTCAAAATGTAGAATATTGTGTTAATATGCTGGATGAGCATACGCAACAGAAATGCAATGTAAAACAATGTACTAAGTATGCACGTAATGGACATACATAGAATAAGTGTAATGTAAAACAATGTACTAAGTATGCACGTAATGGACATACATAGCATAAGCGTAATGTAAAACAATGTACTAAGTATGCACACAATGGGCGTACATAGCATGAAATGTATTGTAAAGTGATGTACTAAGTATGCACACAATGGGCATCCATAGCATAAAATGTATTGAAATCATGTACTATAAATGTACTAATAAACATAGCAAGTATATGATGTGAAAACAAGAAAGCATGAAAGTAACAAGTAGGCACATGTGTTTCACCCCAAAACAGTTTGGAAAACAGTAAAAGAGGGGTCTATGTACTCACTTGAGATTGCTCAGTAGTCCTTGAGTAACAACCAAACAATGCTAGAGATCACGGATATCAAACGACACCTAATATAGGTAACTATGTTAATATACCTGACCTAAAATCGGAGGATTGGATAGAATGAGGGTTCGTAAACCAAATGAGTATGGAAACTCATGCAATATGGTTTAACAAAGCCCACATACTAAAATGAAACCTAGCCTAAGTGCTTACGACCCATTACGACTCGTTTAGGTAGCTTATGCTACTTTAACGCGTCGTTCGCGTAAAACGCGTTCGGACCGCCTACCTAGTCCTATGACAAGTAGAATATGCCTTAACATGTCTAATATTGTTTCCAAATTAGTTTAGATATCACAAGTTATGTTACATATGCTTAAAATGAATTTTGGCGTAAAAAGGGCATTTTGGTAATTTTCCTAAGGCATATTAACTACCTATCATACAACTACTTAAACGAAGCGACCATAAGGTATAACCTCGGAAGGTTATTCCCTATATACTATGGTCACCTAATGTGTTTGGTCGGATCCTAATGATCGACCAAATGGGTCGGGTTCGAAAGTATAAGCGATTTATTAGATCGCTTACCCTTACGACCCTAGAAAACGTGGTAATCGGTAGGCATAGTCACAAGGGACTATAACCATCATGATTACAATCACGTTGCGAAGTTCAAACGAACTTTGCATTAACCATAGACTGGTCAATGCAGAAAGTCAAACAAAGTTTGACTTTCGGACCCGAAAAGCAATAAAAGAACGAAGGAATACTTACGAAGGGTCCCCAAATGCTAATCTTGATTCAAGTAGCTCAGGTATGAAACAAAGGTTTCAACTTAGAGCTTCTCAAATCAGATTCTTGTGAGTTTGAAGCAAATAGGGGTGGGGTATTTATAGTATTCGGAGGGCCGTTAAGATCGTTTCTTGGATAACGTGCTTGAATCACATACCTACACTTGTTGGAATGCTCATATGCACTTATTGGCCCCCCATAAGCAGGAAACAACACTTGGAATCGGATTAGAAGTGCTTAACAACTGTAATCTGCTGTCAAATTAATCTTATCTGATCTGGGACTCTGACGCGGGCCGCGTAAGATGACACACTAATCTTACGCGGGCCGCCTGGCCTGACTGGTCAGAAATCAACTTTCAGAAATGCCAGTTTTGGTCCCTGTTGTGTTTTAAAGCCTTTTTCGACACGTTTAAGGCCCGTTAAGCCAATGTTAAGGCCCTAAAATGATGCCTAAACATTGTGGATATGAAACATGCTCAAAAATATGTCGGATGTTGGTTCGTTTGGTCGTACGATCGCGATGATCGCTTAATTACGACGGAATGCGCACAAGCGCGAAAAACGATCCAAATGACGCGATGAATGGATTTTTGACAAGCCAAACACTAAAGCATAATATTATAATGCTTACATAAATTTTTGGATGTCCGGATGTATTCAGAACGTAAGTTATGTGCGAAAATGAAAACTTGTGCATTTTTTGACGCTTTTAGTCCCTGAATGACCCAGAAGTTTATTTTAGCACACCGAACCCATCAAAGCCTATTTATAGGATATGTGAAGGATATTTATGGTATGTTTAACTTATGGTCATGTTCCGGAATGTTCGTTACAGTTCAAATTGGCATACTTTCGCAGTTTGTCAAGTTTAGTCCCTGTAAGCGAATTAATTTGTTTTTGCCATACCAAAGCCTTAAAAACTTATTTCTAAGTTATTTACAGGTTATTTAAGGTATGTTAAGCCTATTTCATTATTCCGGAGTGTTTGTTGCATTAAACTGGTTATATTTACGCATCAATGCGCGTATAACCTTCCAGAAAGTGATTTAAAGCTTGAAATCAAACAAAAATTGATATGTGCAAAAGATCCACATATTTATACAGATCCCAAGTATGAAATATAATATTTCATTGGCTTGGTATTTGTTTGATGGTCGCAGTGACCCAGGTGTCACATGTCAAATGTCTATCATATAATGTGTAAACAAA
>JARYGA010029620.1:0-17163 GCA_030545235.1 Helianthus tuberosus | reverse complement strand
ACGAACGCGACTACAACGACTACCGACCGTATTTCATGTATTTTAATTTTTGACGTTAAACGGGGTTCGGGTTTTGTCAACGGGTCTCGTAGAAATTACGGGCCACTTACACATGAGACGGGCTTGTGGGCCCTGGGCCCAAGCCCAAAACCCACAAGCCTAAACCTGCACCTAAAATATTAGAGACGTTCTACAAAATCTGCACAAAATCTCATCAAAATCTTATAAAATCTAAACAAAATCCTTACAAAAGATTTTGTCTAAATTATGAGAGCACATCAGATCTCTTTAAGGTCTCAACCCCTCTATAAAACCCATACACCTCTCATTTCATTTAACACTCACCACATCATTTCTTTTTCTTTTACCTCTCTCTCGAATACATAAACAAACATCAAACACAGGAAAATCATTTCCTCACAAACAAAGACCCAACCCAGCCACCCCCTCCCTCTCTCGGTTCTGGTGACCGGAGCCGGTTGCCGGCTCCCCCTTCTTCTCCGGCCAGCAGGCCATGCTCCACAACAACATGCAAAGTACAAAGTACAAGCTGTATATGCATGACCGCACGTCTTGATTCGCACACTATCAATGGTACAAGTCACGAATACACCGGGTACAACTCAACGTTGCATGACCGCACACTTGTCAGTAGGCCGCACACTCCTGTGTGGGCCGCACACCGACAAATGGGCCGCACACTGTTATGATTGGGCTATATCCTACTGGACCGCACATTCCTGTTGGGCCGTACACTATGAGTAGCCCATACCCAAAATAATTCCGTACACTATCATAAGTTACATGAACCACTTCAATTCATTATATCTATGTGTGTATACATGATTAGTATAACGCATAGTAACTGCTACATGAACACTGCATGTTAGATGTGACAACCGGTGATTTACTCCCTTAATTACGTGATTAACAGTTGATTAACGCGATAATAAATAGTGTTTGAGACGCAAATTAACTTAATTAGGCCTTTGGAGTGCCTTGGAACGTCTATACGACTTTACAGTGCGCGAACGGTGGTCTACGGAAAAATCTGCGGGATATTACGTGACAACAAACTGATACCGTACAAAATACTGACAACGCCAACAAGAAATAAATTTTTACGATATATTCTAGCTTCGTAATTAAATTTTAGCAATCGCAGTCGAAACCAGATTGAAAAACGAATTACAAACGGCAACGACGCACGAACGTCGAGCGACTACAACGACTACCGACCGTATTTCATGTATTTTAATTTTTGACGTTAAACGGGGTTCGGGTTTTGTCAACGGGTCTCGTAGAAATTACGGGCCACTTACACATGAGACGGGCTTGTGGGCCCTTGGCCCAAGCCCAAAACCCACAAGCCTAAACCTGCACCTAAAATATTAGAGACGTTCTACAAAATCTGCACAAAATCTTATAAAATCTAAACAAAATCCTTACAAAAGATTTTGTCTAAATTATGGGAGCACATCAGATCTCTTTAAGGACTCAACTCCTCTATAAAACCCATACCCCTCTCATTTCATTTAACACTCACCACATCATTTCTTTTTCTTTTACCTCTCTCTCTCTTTCGAATACATATACAAACATCAAACACAGGGAAATCATTTCCTCACAAACAAAGACCCAACCCAACCACCCCTCCCTCTCTCGGTTTCGGTGATCGGAGCCGGTTGCCGGCTCCCCCTTCTTCTCCGGCCAGCAGGCAATGCTCCACAACAACCTGCAAACACCACACGACCCCCCTTCTCGTCGACGGACTGACCACCACCACTACCACCGTTATCTGGTGGTGGTGAGCGACGGCTGAATACAGAGGCGGGAGAAAGAGAGAGACTGAGAGAAGGAAAAAGAGAGAGAGGGAGAACCGGCGGTCAAAGACTCGGACCGCCGGTCGGTCCATTTATCCGGTGGTCGTTCAAGCGTAGAGGAACAGAGATCGAGAGAGAGATTGTCGGAAGAGGATGATGATGACGGTGCCGTTTTTCCGGTGTCAGTTCGCCGGCGGTGGCAGAGGTGACAACGGTGGTGAGTGGTCCGACAGGTTTCACGGTAGGTGGTTCAGCGGTTCAGCTTCGAGAGGTATTTTGGTTCGATTATTTTCAGATTTGAGTCGGGGTTTGGATTTTGGTCACGGGTCGGCGTCTCTGTCCGACGATTGGCGTCGAGGTCCGGCGGTCTTTGCTATTATTCGACGGGTTTGCCGGTTTTATGTTTGATTCAAATTCTACTCTGGTCAGACTTGGGTGAGGAGATCGAGTTCGGTTCGGTCAGGCGGTTCAATCAACTCATTCAGCGAGTCGACTCGGTCAACCCGGTTGGCTCGGTCAACTTAGCTTTTCGACACGAAATTTTGGTAAAGAATTTAGTGGCGCGATTATTTTGTCGTTTTATAATTTTAAAATTGATTACGTGAAAACGAGCTCGAACCGGTTGATTATATTTTACGTTTGATATATTTAACAAAATTATTTATATTGACTATTGAATCTTGATTAAAATTTGTTAAAATAACGACAACTTGTGTTGTCGGGGCCGTCCAAAAACAGAGGAAACTCTGCCCGTTTTTCGAGAAAACCCGTAATATAAAACGAGTCTTATTATGAAACGAAATTGTCAAATGAAAACGTACACAAATGTGATTTTACTTTCGACGACACTTTATAGCGTGCAAGAAACTACGATAACACGGATTATTTTTATAAAATAAATATAGATTCTATATTTATTTCGAATATACAACAATGCGAATTTTTCTTATAAAACAAATAAAATATATATGTATTTGTTTTAACCGCAAATAACTCGACTTCTTTTCCTTGTGAAAATAAATAGTTTATATTTGTTTCGAACGACAACACCTTATGACTTTCGAAAACAACGATCCGGAAACTATTCACAACAAATAAATATAATTATTATATTTATTCTAAATTCTGAAACCTCGACAATTCCCTTGTAAAAATAAATATAATTTATATATTTATTTCGAATACCAAACAAAATGGCTTCGTTTCACAAAATAAATCTGGTTTATATATTTATTTCAAGTATTAGAAATAACGAATTCTTTTATAAAAATAAACATAGTTTTATGTCTACTTCAAACATTAAGCGACTCGTATTCATTTATAAAAATAAATATCATTATATATTTATTTTTTAAACACAAACAACTCGATGATACTTTTGTAAAAATAAATATATCTTTTATATTTATTTCAAACACCTAAACGGCACACTATATATCATATATATCGCTTACGAGTTTGTTACATGTTATTTTCCTATAAATGTGTATTACATACACAACGACTTTTCAAGACGACTAATGAGATTCTACCGATATATTTATATATTTTTATATAAATATTTATATACTTTAAATCTCACGAGAACTAAGTGTTTTACAAAGACTTGGTAAACTATTACCGACAATAAACGAAACTTAACAAACATAACTTCTTCGTTTCTTTCAAGTTAACAACTTACCGTTGAATCGTTCGGTTAACGATTCGGTAGAGCTCGATGACACGTAGTTTAGTTACTGCATTTACTTAGAAACTTATAAGATATTCCGTGTTAGGAATATTGTAGAATGCACGCTAGCGAGTCACATCTTGGAAACGACATCACGAAGTCGTAATTAGCTAGCTTTGCATAGGAATATTCAGGTGAGTTCATAACCCCACCTTTTTACGGTTTTACATTTTTATAAATGCTTTCGGGGTGGAAAGACATGCACGTTTTCGATGAACAAAGATTGCATATTTTTGACAAAGCATGTTTTGCAAGAACATACAAAGCTTTTGAATGAACGAAAACTCGTATTTCTAAATCATATTACGAATGGATTATACTAAATATACCGGTCTTTACAAAACAAAAGCGTATTATCGAAATGTGAATGATTTTCATGACTAGGGATGGATCGTCTGGTGATAATATAGAGAGTCATGGGTGGTTGGCCTTAGAGGCTGGGGAGGTTCAGCATTAGAGGCTGGGGAGGTTCAGCCTTAGAGGCTGGGGTAAAATACATGTTACAATTATTTAAGGACATTTTTATACATGGTATGGTTAGCTTAAGGAGGGTTGGGACGTTCAGATCATGTGAGTGGTGGGTACAACACTTAAAGCCATTAATCCTCATCGTAGGACCGAGGGACATGAGTGATAGATCTATTTGGGTGTAGCGAGCCCACACCTATGAGGTCAGGGTGACCCATAGAGGTGATTGTGTCATACAGCCGAGGCCCGGTACAAATTTGCTAGGTTTGAGTTTTCCTGCATCATTTCACACATACCAGTGGCCTTGCAACCCAGTGGTGATCTCTTTTCCTTATTGCTACATACCAGGGACATACATACTTTCAGAAATACTTGATTTTTACAAATTAAATATCATGTTTTATACAAATCCAAGGCATAGGATTATGCGGGTATGGAGTCAAATTCAGGGTGGGCATTGACGGTTATACATACTTTACAAATACTTGGTTTTACGAACATAATGCGTTGCAAATACAAAGTTTCTATATAACTTGGCAAGAAAATGATTTCTAAATTCGTTTTCTCAATATTATTTCATAAACCGGTTATTCAAAAGATTTATTTCAAATCTTTTACAATCAAAATATGAACTCGCTCAACTTTATGTTGACTATTTCGCATGTTTCTTTCTCAGGTCACATTTCAAAGTTATGGCACGGTTGGAATAGGAGAACCACGTGGGGTCGAGTACTTAACGGGCGTTTAATTTCTAAAAGACTTAGATTATTTGCTTCCGCTGTGCAATAAAGATACCAATCCAGTCACGCCAGCTCTGATAATTTCGGGGTGTGACAGATTTGTATCAGAGCTATAGGTTACAGTGAATTATGTTTCTGTTGTGATACCTAGGCTCTAACCTCACTTTTCTCTGGGAACTTAGAATATTAAAACCTGAATACATACAGAACGCATAGTACTCGAATATGGTCTCCAACCGTTTCCGAAAAACAAACAGTCAAAATTTTGTTTTCAAACATACGCTATTGTGGTGTTTCATACACGGTGCATAAAACAATTACATACAGTACACAAAACTCTGAGAGTTTAGGAAACATGCATTTAAGACCTTCGGAAACTTATGTTGAAGTTCATTAAAGGTCATCACGTAAGAATCGCGAATATTAAACTCGGGCACACACTAGTATCCATATTATCTATGATATTTTAACTTCCCGAGCAGGCAGTCTACGCATAACGAAACGCTAGTGCGCGAGAATACATGAAACTCAAATTTTACGTCAACGGATGTCGGAGTACATCACATTCTACGCGAAACGTAACGCTAGTGCACAGGTATACGTGAAACTTAAGCTATGCATCAATGGAGGTTGAAGTACGACACATACGACTATCGAGGCGAGGCCTTTGAAAAGACACGATGGCGCAATTCAACGACGACGCTAGATTCCTGTCAGCAGGAGAACTATCGATCAGGAAGCGGCGGCTTGGCACGCGGTCCTGCAAACTACACGAAACACGCCAAGGAGAAGACGTATGTCTCCGCATTCCCCCTAACTCATAACGACGAATACGCTATGTTCGACATTCCATGGTAATGTCAACTAACAACTGGTCATCACATGAAACCTCAGGTAAAGTCCTCAAATTTCTTTTATTGAAATTTCGAATTTCACATTTACTGAGTAGATTTTCGTACCTCTACTCCTCTTAGTGGGCATTGCATCACGATCGTTTCTTTCATTATAGCGAATACTTATTTGGTCCACTTCCTGAAAATTTGTATGTTACGCATGCATCGTTTGTTACGCATGTGGTATCATTTCGAATAAGCGTTTCATCAAAATTCAAACATTGTTTCGCTAAACCTAATTATTGCTTCAAATGACCCGCATTATTGTGATTGTTGGCTCCTTTGTTATCAAGTCAACACATTTTCTTGAAATTTCTTTTCTTTTCAAGTTACATACATGGTTTGTCGTTGTGACCATGCCGAAAGTTTTCCTGTCGGTACATATATTTATTGTCGGATTGTGCTAAAACCAAGTTCAATTGTTTGAACTTGTCCATTACACATATTCACTTTAGAGCGTCATATGATGTATTGGGAGCATCATATTCAAAATTCGTTTTAACAAGTGTTTCATTTGTTCCGAGTCGAAGTAAACTTGCTTGGCATTCGACTCCACTGAATTGTTTGTTGATTTCGACAACTCGGTATTTCCACTTATTTGAAGCTTGTGCGAAACTCGTTTACGCATCTCATGCGTGGATTTAAATATTCATTTATTAATTTCTTTGTGTCCGCTTTGATTTATCACATTACAACAGTCTTAACACAATCGTGTGATAAGACAAGGGTACACAAAATTCATTTCATATTCTGGTGTACCTCCTAACGGTCCTTTCAGCATCAATCGAATTCCTTACGATATTCATTGCTTCTTCGTCTTCGATCGAAAACATAATTTCTTTAATGTTCAAATTTCAATTGAAAATCTTATGATGTCGTTTGAATCAAATTTTCAAAGTTGCTTCATTGTACTTTCGCTTGACTTCAAACACGGTGAATTTGTTTGATCACCGCTATTATTGAATTGTTTCATTCATTGCGACACCTTGTGGCGTCGGCATGACTTGCAGCTTGCGCTAATCACGATCGAGCGTTCCATGCAAACTATTACATTTGAGATTGTTGATTCTAAGTTCATCCAGTGGATGTTATTACTTCTAGAACTCATTTACATGTTGTAAACGTTCATATGGAACTCGATTGGTCGAAGTTCCTATTCATTGTTGGGTCCCTGTTGACTTAGTCACACTAGTGACTGTATCTATACGACTTGTTTCCTTTGACATCAATTTGCTGAAACACATTTATTGTAAACCATTTGGTTCTTATTGATAAGGAATGTCATTAAATTCACATGATTCGAATAAGTCTTGTTTCGATCACGCGGTCATTCACTTTGTTATTATTCGGACTTACCTGCGAACAACACAATTTTGAGGAGATAACATAGTCTAAATTTCGAGGACGAAATTTCTGTAACAGGGGGAGAATGTGACAACCGGTGATTTGCGCCCTTAATTATGTGATTAACAGGTGATTAACGCGATAATAAATAGTGTTTGAGACGCAAATTAACTTAATTAGGCCTTTGGAGTGCCTAGGAACGTCTATACGACTTTACAGTGCGCGAACGGTGGTCTACGGAAAAATCTGCGGGATATTACGCGACAACAAACTGATACCGTACAAAATACTGACAACGCCAACAAGAAATAAATTTTTACGATATATTCTAGCTTCGTAATTAAATTTTAGCACTCGCAGTTGAAACCAGATTGAAAAACGGATTACAAACGGCAACGACGCACGAACGCGACTACAACGACTACCGACCGTATTTCATGTATTTTAATTTTTGACGTTAAACGGGGTTCGGGTTTTTTCAACGGGTCTCATAGAAATTACGGGCCACTTACACATGAGACGGGCTTGTGGGCCCTGGGCCCAAGCCCAAAACCCACAAGCCTAAACCTGCACCTAAAATATTAGAGACGTTCTACAAAATCTGCACAAAATCTGCACAAAATCTTATAAAATCTAAACAAAATCCTTACAAAAGATTTTGTCTAAATTATGAGAGCACATCAGATCTCTTTAAGGTCTCAACCCCTCTATAAAACCCTTACCCCTCTCATTTCATTTAACACTCACCACATCATTTATTTTTCTTTTACCTCTCTCTCTCTCGAATACATATACAAACATCAAACACAGGGAAATCATTTCCTCACAAACAAAGACCCAACCCAGCCACCCCCTCCCTCTCTCGGTTCTGGTGACCGGAGCCGGTTGCCGGCTCCCCCTTCTTCTCCGGCCAGCAGGCCATGCTCCACAACAACATGCAAACACCACACGACCCCCTTCTCCTCGACGGACTGACCACCACCACCACCACCACCACCGTTATCGGGTGGTGGTGAGCGACGACTGAAGACAGAGGCGGGAGAGAGAGAGGGGGAGAACCGGCGGTCAAAGACTCAGACCGCCGGTCGGTCCATTCATCCGGTGGTCGTTCAAGCGTAGAAGAACAGAGATCGAGAGAGAGATTGTCGGAAGAGGATGATGATGACGGTGCCGTTTTTCTGGCGTCAGTTCGCCGGCGGTGGCGGAGGTGACGACGGTGGTGAGTGGTCCGACATGTTTCACGGTAGGTGGTTCAGCGGTTCAGCTTCGAGAGGTATTTTGGTTCGATTATTTTCAGATTTGAGTCTGGGTTTGGATTTTGGTCACGGGTCGGCGTCTCGGTCCGACGGTTGGCGTCAAGGTCCGGCGGTCTTTGCTATTATCCGACGGGTTTGCCGGTTTTATGTTTGATTCAAGTTCTACTCAGGTCAGACTTGGGTGAGGAGATCGAGTTCGGTTCGGTCAGGCGGAATCCGAACGACACCTATGCCTTACCATGGAGCACCTACTACACAAACCACATTACGCTAAGTTTCCAATCACGTACACAATCTCTCATGGCTTAAACTCGAAAGAGTATCACCTAGCATTAGAAAGATGCTCAGGGATTCGCAATTCCAATGATTGAAAGATGTACTATGAGGTGCTTCTATTCTACCATATCCTGTCCAGGGCATTGATGAAATTACTGCTTGCAGCAGTACGCTTTGGCAAATTGACAAGTTTTCTATGCGAGCAAACATCTATCTAAAGGAAGTAGTCTCTAGGCACGGAGTGCCAACTTCTATCATCTCTGATCGAGACTCACGCTTTACATCTAAGTTGTGGCAAGCAATGCACAAATCCTTCGGTTCACGTCTAGACATGAACACAGCGTATCATCCACAGATGGATGGGCAGACTGAACGCACCATCCAGACTCTTGAAGACATGCTTTGGGCATGTGTAATTGACTTTGGTAACGGTTGGGAAAGGCCCCTACCTTTGGTGGAGTTTTCGTATAACAACAGTTACCACACCAGCATCTAGGCTGTTCCGTTCGAGGCTTTGTATGGAAGGAAATGCCGATCACCTCTATGCTGGGCAGAAGTTGGCGACAGCCAAATCACTGGCCCAGAACTCGTCGTCGACACAACGGAAACGATTACCCAGATACGACAAAGAATGGCGGTAGCTTGTGACCGTCAGAATAGCTACGCTGGTAAGCGCAGGAAACCACTCGAGTTCCAGGTTAGGGATCGAGTGCTACTTAAAGTCTCACCTTAGAAAGGTGTGGTTCGCTTTGGCAAACGGGGCAAGCTTAATCCGTGTTATGTCGGACCTTTCGAAATCACTGAGAAAATCGGCAAGGTGGCGTACAGACTGAATTTGCCCGAAGAGCTTAGTGGTGTTCACGACGTATTCCACGTGTCGAATCTGAAGAAATGTCTGTCAGATGAGACCCTTATCGTTCCTTTCAAGGAACTCACTATCGACGATCAGTTACGTTTCGTCGAGGAACCAGTGGAAATTATGCACCGGGAAATCAAGATCCTCAAACGTACCAGGATACCCCTTGTTCGAGTTCGCTGGAACTCCCGTCGTGGCCCAGAGTTCACCTGGGAACGAGAAGACCAAATGAAACGCAAGTATCCTGAGTTGTTTAAGAAAGATGAGTCTAACAATGAAGCTACTACTGAATTTCGGGACGAAATTCCAAACCAACGGGGGGAGGATGTGACATCCCAGGAAAACGCTCAACACAACTAGCTTCCTCAGTGACTGGGTGCTAAATTTCGGGACGAAATTTCTTTCAACTTGGGGATGATGTGACAACCCGTGCTCGTGAGGTTAGCATTGTTCGCTACATTTTTTTAAAATATTTTTTTATTACGCTTTACTTTTCTATGAAACTAAACTCTACACACTTATTCAATCTATTGTGTTGAACCAACCCGAACCATATGAGCCAAAGCATATGTCGCGTGTGAGTCCCGAACCATAACATGACCATTATATTTTTGTATTAGTTGATTAATGATATATATCTATTAGTTCTTGTAGGTAGTAAAAAAATAATATATATATCTATATCTATACTACTTTAATAAGTATATAGGAAGGACATAAATGGTCATTTGCCACTTTACAACTATTTGAAGCCCATTGTACAAGCTTTAAAGCACAAAGGTGTTGAAAAATCCATTCAACACGCAGACCAGCTCATATAAACTAACCGGATCTCTTTGACCCGGTTTACTCAAATGGATCCAATATATACTTTCTTTCACTCGATCTAAACCCTAATATTCATTTCATTCTCACATCCGCCCCCATCCTTCTTCTTCTCTCTCTCTCTCTCACCAGACGCGGTTCTAGGGTTTCAAAACCAGGCGCTCCAAGATCAAGATCTAGGGTTTCTTTGTGATGAATCTCTTTACATCCGACACCAGATCGACTTCCTCATTATCATCACCACCATTTCTAGGGTTTCTTTACCGGTCGGTTCAAGACATACGCTTCCTCAGCGATGAATCTCTCTAGGTCCAACACCAGATCGACTGGTTTGACCGCTCGGTATCTTTCTTTTTACAGTATCTTTTTTTTTTTGTTATTTGAATCGGATATGTGTAATATTTCAGATCTGCCGTTGAGTTGTTCGTGTTAGGGTGCACCAGAATAACCAGATGTGGTATGTGTTCTGTAGTTTAGTGTTTTTTTTCTTTAAAGAAGTTTGTATTTTTTATTTGAAGTTGATTATTGTGTTTATCTTGCAAGTATCATCTGGAATTTGAATCGGATCTGTGTAATATTTCAGATCTGCCGTTGAGTTGTTCGTGTTAGGGTGCACCGGAATAACCAGATGTGGTATGTGTTCTGTAGTTTAGTTTTTTTTCTTTAAAGAAGTTTGTATTTTTTTTTATTTGAAGTTGATTATTGTGTTTATCTTGCAAGTAACATCTGGAATTTGAATCGGATCTGTGTAATATTTCAGATCTGCCGTTGAGTTGTTCGTGTTAGGGTGATTTTTGTAGCTGATTTTGTTTGTAGCTGTTTATCTTGCAAGTATCATCTGGTATGTTTGTAGCTGATTTTGTTTGTAGCTGATTTTGTTTGTAGCTGATTTTTTTTGTAGCAGATTTTGAGTTTGTTTTGTTTGTTTGTTCTGTTACAGATGAAGATGGAGCGGTGGAGATACCATCGACTTAGATCTACCTTAGCACCGTCGAGCCAGGTACTTTTTTCTGCTGAAATTTCTCAGATCTACCGTCATTTTTTGAGGATTTTTTATGAATATTGACAGATCTGAGGTTATACAACTTGCAAATCTGAGTTCTTAGAGGAATATTGGCAGCCCGGATCTGGTATGTTTGTAGCTGATTTTGTTTGTTAAAGATCTGGTATGTTTGTAGCTGATTTACATTCTTATGTTACTGATTATGTTTGTTACAGATCTGGTATGTTTGTAGCTGATTTACATGCTTATGTTACTGATTATGTTTGTTATAGATCTGGTATGTTTGTAGCTGATTTACATGCTTATGTTACTGATTATGTTTGTTACAGATCTGGTATGTTTGTAGTTGATTTACATGCTTATGTTACTGATTATGTTTGTACCTGATCTGGTATGTTTGTAGCTGATTTACATGCTTATGTTACTGATTATGTTTGTACCTGATCTGGTATGTTTGTAGCTGATTTACATGCTTATGTTACTGATTATGTTTGTACCTGATTTGGTATGTTTGTAGCTGATTTACATACTTATGTTACTGATTATGTTTGTACCTGATCTGGTATGTTTTTAGCTGATTTACATGCTTATGTTACTGATTATGTTTGTACCTGATTAGGTTTGTTACAGATCTGGTATGTTTGTACCTGATTATGTTTGTTACAGATCTGGTATGTTTGTAGCTTATTATGTTTGTAGCTTATTAGGGTTGGATCCTGTGACTCTAAAGGCCGATGTTTTCTTTGCATTTTAAGGGGAACATGGGTGCTTCTCTCCCAGGGCATACAAAACTCAGGTTATTGGCGGCCGCTCGCCAGATTTAACATATAAAAAAACTTTATATGTTAAATGTGGCGGGCTTCCGCCAATAACCTGTGTTTTGTATGCCCTGTGGAGAGATGCGCCCATCTTCCCCCTAAAATGCAAAGAAAACCTTAGGCTATTCAACCCGCCGCAAATCGAAACCGACATCGAATCTGGTTAAAACTCTAAACAGCTTTGCACTTGCATCAAATTATAAATCTTTTTAATAAACTTTTTGAATTTAAAGTAAAATATGATTTAAAGTAATGAATCAGGTTAAAACTCTGTAACACCCCAACCCGGAAGGGCTGACGTGTCACTTTTACGGAGTCAGATTAAAAACATAATTCCATTTATACTTAAATGTATTACAAGGCTTTACAACTTAATGAAGGATATCTAATCCAGTACAATTATTTCTACCATCTTTTCCAAACACTCGGGCATTCTTCCATATCCCGTCCCAGATTGTCTTGATAACCTGACGTAAAGAAGAAAACACAAAAACGTACGTCTGAGCAAAATTTGGAAAGTTTTGCCCAGTGTGCAGATAGAGGAAAACAAAAGCTTATTTTATTTGATATCCGGATGGAACTTTATGATGCAAGTAACGTAATTTCATAATCATATCATACAGATGTACCCATGAGCCAAACTTAAAACGTGACAATACACAGGTAGCTACTCCTGCATACTTATCACACGAAATGGCGAGTTGGCATACCCGTTATCCATCTCCTTAAAACTTAAATCCTAGGATCGATCCATATGCCTCCTAATAGCCTTATGTACCACACTTGTACTTAAGAGACGCCGTGAACTGATCTCTCCGTCACGGATGGAGCACATGATGTTGATGCCATAACAACATGCTCGTGGGACACTCCACGAGAAGCTACACTCAGGGTATCAGAGTACAAAGAGTCTTATTCACATAACTTATCAAAATATTTTCATAACATATATTGGAACATGCGATAATGAGTACAACTTAACATAATACTATCGCATGACATGAAAGCGAAATCCAAGGTTATGATTAGAATAGGAATTCAACGAACTGTCAAATGAATTGATAATCAAAGACGTGAGGAGTTTTTAAAAAGACATAGTAATATAATGGTATTATAATAATTTGACTTAAGTAACATAATACTTGTATATAATATTAAACTTGTAATTTATTTACTTATAACTTGTAAGCCTTAAGATATTTAACTTGTAACTTGTAAATAATAATTTGATTGAAAATACGAATCTTTGGCGAGATTAAAATCTAAGAGTGGAACCAGTCACCAAGGTATGGATATCAATCCTATCTTGACAATTTCGTCCCCAAAATGTGGTTTATTAAACGAACAAGATAAAACCTTGACTCGTTAATAAGGAACCACTAGAGTATGAAATTTGATTTGTAAATTTATAAACAAATAACTCACAAACATGTATACTTGTAAATACGAAAAGAATATTTTTCATAAACCATTTTCTAAATAACTGATGCAAAACAAAACCTTTTTCAAAATGTTTGTAACTTCCAACACATATTTCATAACTTAATCTTAATACGGAATTTAAAATCAGGAATGATATACTTGTATCCAAACGACATAAATCGAAAGAAAGGATTCTATCCGTACCTTAAAATTTCCAAGTGATGCTACCTTGTTTTCAATTGTAGATTTATACGGGCAGAGTTTAGCCTACTGATTATCCTCTTAACCTAATTTGCACACAAACTAGGTAATTAACTAATATAGCTTTTACGATAACTCACGAGATTAAACCTTCACAACAAATGACAAAGTGCGATACTTAAACATCCAGCGGATTCACAACTAAGGACAGAGTATAGTCCGTTTTCGGACAACACTCAAACATCCCGTCGAAATCACGACGAATGACAAAGTATAAACCCAATTTGAGCAGCACTTAAACATCCATTGGATAGTTCCAATCGATCAGACATTGAATCGTAGCAGCGATTGAGTTAATACCCTGTTTTGCAGCACCCCGCTATACTAATTAGTGTTTCGTGTGTGTTAATTGTGGTAAACAGACGATAATTCGAAGCCTGAAACGAATTTCTTCGTCGAATGAACACCAGAAATCGAGTGCCAATGTTCTGTATTTATAGCTGAATTTTGCCCCCCCCCCCTTACGTACCGTAACAATTAACCCTTACGGTCCGTAAGGGTTACCTATTGATCATAGGGTTGCCACGCGTGGGACTAGCCTAGCTGAGTCGACACTTTCTGAAAATTCGAATTGGACAGCGAGTTTTTAGGATAATCGTCAATAGGGAATACCCCCCCCCCCTGAGTTTTAGGGGCCCTGATCCTGATTCTGATTGTTCTGGAAATCTTAGGGTTTGTGCAGAATCACTTGGGTGTCTTAATTAGGGTTTCCTATTGAACTCTAAATCATAAGAAATAATTTTTTTTTTTGAGGGTTGTTACATTTTTGTTTTAAAATTTTCGGGTGTTACAAACTCTAAACAGGTTTGCACTTGCATCAAATTATAACTCTTTTTAATAAAATAAATGTTAAGTATAGACTTTTTGAATTTAAAGTAACAATTGATTTAAAGTAATGAATCAGAGGTTAAAACTCTAAGCAGCTTTTGCACTTGCATCAAATTACAACTCTTTTTAATAAACTTTTTGAATTTTAAGTAAAAATTAAATTAAAGTAATGAATCAGAGATTAAAACCCTAAACAGCTTTGCACTTGCATCAAATTATAACTCTTTTTAATAAACTTTTTGAATTTAAAGTAAAATTTGATTGAAAGTAATGAATCAGGTTAAAACTCTAAACAGTTTGCACTTGCATCAAATTATAACTCTTTTTAATAAGCTTTTTAAATTTAAAGTAAAAATTGATTTAAAGTAATGAATCAGGTTAAAACTCTAAACAACTTTGCACTTGCATCAAATTATAACTCTTTTTAATAAACTTTTTGAATTTAAAGTAACAATTGATTTAAACTAATGAATCAGGTTAAAACTCTAAACAGCTTTACACTTGCATCAAATTTTAACTCTTTTTAATAAACTTTTTGAATTTAAAGTAAAAATTGATTTAGTTTTTTTATTACAAAAAAATTGAACAGTAACCTGTCAGAAAGACTTTCGATACCCATTTCAGAAACCTACTCCTGATTTTACAGTTGAACAGTTGACAACCTTTCAAAGACTTTTCACACAAAGTCTTTGAACAGTTGACAAGCTTTCAGAATCCAAAATATTTTACTGCCACCTTTTTTGAATTTTTTTACTGACGATGACTGTTCAAATACAGCTGTAAAAGCAAACACTGTTCGGATTTGTCAGAAAGGAAGCAAGCTTGGAAGTCTATAAATTCAACTACATTCATAACAATTCCTCACAACTCTGCTAGCACTCAACTTAGATACTAAAACCTTTAAATTGTAAGTCTTGCGTTGAACTTCATCCTACTTTTGAATCTTACATCAAACCTTCGAAACATCAGCCTAACATCTTCTATTTTACTTCGATTTCATAATATCAATCAATATTCTAAACGTCTGGGTCTTGCGTTGTTTCTCGGCTCTTCACATCAAGGTCTTACATTTTTTCGGCTTTTTACATCAGGCTCTTGCATTGTTGTAAGTTTACTTACATTTCTTGGTTACTTTTTTCACTTTTAACTGTCGCATTATTTTAGTTTACATGTATTATTTCTATGTATTTTGCTTCTGTATTGTTTCTATGCATTTTGCTTCTGTATTGTTTTGTAACATGTATTATTTTAGTTTACATGTGTTGTAAAATAAATGTTAAGTATAGACTTTATTGCTTCTGTATTTGTTTTGTTTTGTAACATGTATTATTTTAGTTTACATGTATTATTTCTATGCATTTTGCTTCTGTATTGTTTAACCATGGCCTTATACACTTAATGTTGAATATTGAATATATTTTGCTGTAAAATAGAAGAGTTTAAGCTTCTTTGGTTTTCTTTTTTTTATGTTTTTTTTTCATAGTTTGGTGTATACAAACCATAATAAGTTATGTAGTGCATTTATGAAATATAGTTACTATTTTCGTTGTGTAAAGTTATCCTACAAAAACATACTTGCATGAACTTCAAGGCTATTTTCGTTGTGTAAAGTTATCCTTATGTTTGAGTTTACTTTGATGTTAATTTTTAACATGGTAAGAAAATTGATCTTTATATCCAATAAAAATTGTATGTTTCCGTTTACACAACCCTTTTTTTTATATTTAACCAAACTTTTTTTATTTCCTTTAAAATTGATCTTTATATCCATCAAAATTGTATTTTTCAGCTGTATTATGTCTATAGGTGTCGTCCCTATAGGCGTTTTTTCTTATAGTACAAAGCGATACAATAGTTAGCGGTACAATACAATCTTCCGTTAACAGCATTAGTTTCTAACCATATAAGTTAAAACTCAAAACTAAAGTAGAGTAAAACTATAATTTCTGCTATGCCATCTGAGCATGTTATTAGTACAACCACCGTTCTGATTTCACTGGTTCAACCGTGTAGCAAAAAAATGATGTCTAAGATACTAACAATCGGTTCTATATATCGTTCCTAGACCTGACCAGACTTCTGAAAACAGTGGTATATATTGACTATGATTAGATCATGTATGAGAAAATTAAATATCAAGTGGTGGATGATGCAATGGAAAAGATATATAAATAGATGTGGCAAGTAAAGAGTGATGTGTAAGATGCATTGACTTCCATCTGTAGTTATCCACGTCCCTTTTCAATTTTGAGCATTGCTTATTTTCTGTGACCAATAAACAATTGACTTAACTTTGAAATTTCAGAAATTTTTAGCTTGCTGCCATTTCTTTTGGTCAAAATAATATAAATCCAATAAACATTTGACTTAACTTTGATGTTAAAAATGTTACAATAAAAATTTTGTTTTTCAGTTTACACAATCCTTGTGTTTCAGTTTACTTTGATGTTAATTTTTAACATGGTAAGAAATTTGATCTTTATATCCAATAAAAATTGTATGTTTCAGTTTACACAATCCTTTTTTTTTATATTTAACCAAACTATTTTTATTTGCTTTAAAATTGATCTTTATATCCAATCAAAATTGTATTTTTCAGTTTACAAATCACTCCAAACAAA
>JARYGA010029619.1:0-24445 GCA_030545235.1 Helianthus tuberosus | reverse complement strand
CATAAATTACACAGTTGTTGAACCAGATTCAACATTAACATTCATCAATTACTAACCCTAACCTTGCAATTTGAATTTTTCTCCAGGCAAATCAGCAAATCTGCAACCACTACCCCATCCCCACCGGAACCCTAACCTTGCAATCAACCCAAATCAGCAACCACTACCCCATCCACTATCACAACCCTCTCTGTGTATCAAATCAGGCTGCCAATAGTCGTTAGAGAAGATGGAGAAGCAGAGCGACGACTGTGGTAAGGTCACACACTGCCACCGCATTGACGGAAGAGCACACCGTCACCACACACACCGCCACCGCATTCTTCCCCTCTTTTGACTCCAACCACCGTTTACCCCCTCCCTTCCCGCCGGAACCCTAACCCGTTACCGCCATCGTCACCCTTCCATGCTGCAAAATCGAAGGCCGTCAACCAAAGTCGGCCCTCTTCTCCGATCTTCTCTCTTTGTTTACTCTCTCTCTCTATCTTTGCTGGATCTGTATCTGGATTTATCCCTAAATGATTACTCACCGTACAAGGCAGGTAGGGTTATGGTGAGTTGGAGAATGAGATGGAGATGGTGAGAAACCTTATTTTTGAGAGGATTGATGGAGATGAAGACGAGTGAAAGGAGGAGAGAGATTGAGGATTACTGTAAAAGCCATGGGTGATTATGAGAAGAAATTTGAGGGTTTAGTAATAATAATAATAGTATTTTTTAATAATAATATTAAATATATAGGTAAAAAGACAAAAACCCTTGGGTGACTGATGCGTGTGAGTGTTATATATTTTTTAGTTATATTTTTTTGCCATTTTTAACACTTTAGCCAAGTTTTAAATTTATAAAACACGATATTTTACTAACACTAAACACACATATGGGCAAGTGCGCCCATCGTGAGCGTAGTATAGCGTTGGTAAGATACCGAGGTCGTCCAAGGACACAAGAGCTTTTAGTACCGGTTTACCCTCAACGTCTAATCAAATCAAAATTTTGGAAAAAATGTTTTAAACAAGAAAATAAAAACTAACTAACAATGCTGAAAATAAAAATAAAAATAAAACAGATAGACAAGATGAATCACTTGGATCCGACTCGCCTTTAGTGTAACCTTTGATGTTTTCCGCACTTTTGCACTTTTTAAGAGATTGTCTTAGTTATAGTAGTAGGCCCCTCTTTTGAAGGTGACGTTACCCTCAACCCAGTAGTTTGAGTCAGCAAGGATACAATCCTAAAGGGTTGGATTATTGGAAAATAATTAATTAAGTTATTAATGCGTAATGTGGTAGGCCCCTCTTTGGAAGGTGAGGTTACCCTCAGCTAAGTGGTTTGAGTCAGCAGGGATACAATCCTAAGTAGCCGGGTTAATGTATTAATAGTAGTTTACATATGAGGGGATCAATAAATTCGCACCCCCGCCATCCAATACCAGTGGGTATTGAAGGAGATCCTACTAAGCTTGACCCAGGTCCTTGCAGGATCTATACACTGAACAAGGCAAGAACTTTACCAAACCATTCCCTTAACCCCCGACCAGGTAGCCAACATATCTCCATATAGACCGTGGAGATATGAATGGTGTAAATCTTTTATTTTGTATAGACAGTAAAATAACGCCAAGACACCACAGACAAATGATAAGGAAGTTTCACCTTCAACATAAGAAACTAGTTATTAAAGTCATTAATACAAAACCAAATAAAAAGTGCGAAAAGATTAAAAAACAAAAGTATTACACTAAATGCTTGTCTTCACCAAGTGATGTAAGAGACTTAGGAAAACATGGCCTTTGATTGTCAAGAACTCTTACGATCAATCTTGGATCCCGAGACTACTACACACACTCTATGATGGATGATGGATGATGGTGGTGGATGTGGATTGTGATGGTGGTAGAGGGTGGGTGAAGTGTGAGAGATGTGGTTTGTCAAGGGATGCCTTTGAAGTGAACCAAGCACCCCTATTTATAGCCTGCACAGAAGCCCGGACACGGCCCCGTGTCCACCCTTCTTCTCTTTCTTCATTTAATGCAGTTTGTCTATATTAGTTGACCACGCTCTCGTGTCCGCTGGGCACGGCCCCGTGTGCAGAAGCGTATCTGTACTATCAAGATTTGCTCAGATTCTGCGAATCTTAGCGTTGACCATGGCCCCGTGCCCACTGGGCACGCCCCCGTGTTGGGAAATAGAAGCTTCTACCACTTTGTCTTTTCTGCAGACACGGGGCGTGTTCAGTCTTCTGTTGTCTTGTTTTTGCTTGGGAAGGTGCTGTCGAGGGGTCGGGCATGCCACGTTTATTCCTTTTCTTGTTTATTTTAGATTTAGCTGCATTTTTTGCTTCTTTTGTTCGTTTAAGCTCTTTTAACACTGAAAATACAAAAGGAAGACAAAAGCACACTTTTTCCAACATTAGTACTAAAGAGGGGTTAGTTTTATGCCTCATTTGATGTAATTTATATGTTGCATTTTACACACATCAGTGACCAAATTTAACAAAAAAAATTAACTGGGTTTACCCTAAAGGACATAACGTGCAGCATTTTGAAAGATTAAGGACAAAACTCATCAATTTTAAAGGTAAAGGACAGCGCCTGAAATTTGGGACAAACATAAAGGACAAAACTTGTAATTTACTAAATAAATAAAAATGGTAAGAAATCAACATAAAGGTGTTCAAAGAGGGATTAAGTTGAAATTGTAATTTTATCTAAGAGAAAAAAATTAGAATTTGAACATGCAAGTCACATGCCTAAAAGGCTAGAAACATGTGCATGCAAATCACATGTTAACCCCTATTTTTAAACGTACTTTTTATACGCCATTTGTTTTAATATATATATATATACAGAAACGAGATCAGGAGAAAACGTCCTAAAGTGTGAGAACAGTGAGAACGAATCCTCGTCGAACAAGTGGCGTGCGATATAATCAGGGCGGAGGGGCTTTTTTTGTCTTTTTATCTTCCTTTTTTCAAATTCGTGTGTCACAATACTGCTTCATTTTTTGCATCTAAGATTTTTTTGGCGTTTAGTTAGATTCAATAACTACCTGACGTTTTACTGGTCTTTTTTAAATCTGTCTCGTTGAATTAATCGTTTTTGTATCACATAGATAATATTTTTGGCGTTTATGGTGTTCCCAAATTCATTAAAATTAATTAATAATTCTAACATCTTGGCGTCCATGGTGTTACGAAATTCATTATATACCTTTAATAATTCAAACTTTACAATATTATTGGCGTTTTTTAGATTTTACCAGTTGAATTAATCCCATATATGTTTTAAAGGTAAATTTTTTGGCGTTCTTAATAATTCATTAATAATTCAAAAGACTACGATAAGACGAAATCAAAATAAACTAATAGTCTTCTATGTATGGGATTACATCAGAGATATACCCATCGCTTTGTTTATCACTTTCTTCAGATTCATCATCATCATATTGTGCATTGGCTTATAACGCCATTATCTCGTTTGTAATTATTGTTTAGCTCAGCTTTATCTATTAAGTCTGTAACACGACCCATATTTCAAGTTTAGTGTTTTATATTTAATGACTTTTTGTAGGCCAAAATGATAAAATACACAAAGTAAAACACAGAAAAAACTAGGCTGGAAAATATTTTTATTATTTGGCGTTTTGTATTTAGTTGGCGTTTTATATTAATGGCGTTTTATGTAAGAAACGATATTTACCCTTTTTACCCTTAATGAAGCACGTTCCAAGTAATAAAATTGATGTTATTTACGAAAACGCCACCGCGCCAATCTAGTCCATAGACTGTTTTGATCTGACGATCCATAAGTGTTCTCACCGTTCTCACACTTATCACTGTTTTCCCTAAATCCTGACCCTATATATACATACATATACCACAAAATCGAACGTTTTTTATCTTTAATATGAATACCTTATTGTTATACTTTTGGGAAGATATTGAAAACCCAGCTGCGTAAAACATAATGGACATAACGTAAAAGATAATGAGTATTAAACTAAAAACACAATGGAAAGTAAACTAAAAACACAACTGACATCAGATAAAAAGCACAATGGACAACAAAATAAAACACAATTGACAAAAGACTAAAAACATAATGAACAACATACTAAAATACAATAGATAGTAGATTAAACATAATGGATAGCAGAACAAAAAAAACTCAATGGACAAACAAACTAAAATAATGACCAGAACCTATAACATAATATATAGAAAACCCACTCAATTGAAAAACACAATAATCAAAGCTAATAACACAATGTATAGAAAACCTGTAACACCCTAGTTATTATTTTGAAATTTATTTCGTATAAGTACGATATCAAACATGTAATTACGATTAAGTATCCTTAGAAAATATGAGTAATTTAAAACTTTTACCACTTAAAAGTTTTCAACATAATATAAATAAGTTCGCCATTTAAAAGTTATGACGTAACAGCGTGCGGAAGCTTTAATCTCGTGTGTTCGGTTCTTCGTATCGAGCTTGATCTTCATCCGTAGCATGCCCGACATCACCTAAGATCAAAACCAACTTAAAAGTTAGTTTTGATAGTCAAATATTGAGTTTAAACAAGTTACATGGGTTAAAAGAACAAAATTTAACAATTTTCCGGAGTTAGGGGGCGTCGCGTGACGCCTAGCCCCCTTTTTTTCACAGCCTGTTGCTTAAACTGATGCTGCATATTCCCAGCATGACCCGATTTCACGGAAACGAGCATAACTTTCTCGTTTTTAATCCGTTTTACCCGATTCTTTTTCCTACGCGTCCGTAATTTAATTCTCCATCATATGGAGTTAAAACCCAACATTCAACATAATAAATTTTTAGACTTCTAAGTCTTCGACTCGTTACCTTTCTACCAAATTTTAACCCGTTTATGCATTTTATCAAACAAACATATTTGTTTGATCCTTATATCACATACACTTCTTCAAATTAATGTTATCTACCACTTTAGGTTCTAATCATAGGTTTATTACACAATTTAAACCCGTTTTTGCTCGTATGCTTATTTTGACCCGTTAAGGGTATTTAAGCACTTTAAAGCTTAAAATCGCTTTCATTTGCTTCTAGCATTCCATCACCACATTTCTTATCCTATAATCTCCCACCACAACTGTATTTATGGTGGGTTTAATGTAGTGATCTATATAAACCAAATTTTACCTCTCGAATCATTATTTTACGGCAAAAACTCAAATAGTGCCATTTGACTAATACAATACCTCTTTCAGATTCTATACTTATTCTAAGTATTTACCTAATCATAAAACTCGTTTCCAAACAACCTTTAAGGGTTGTTTGTTCAATTTAGCCTACAAGGGCGTTTTGGTCGATTTTGGTCCTTTTACGACGAAGGACTCTCTCTCAAATTATTCGACCAAAATAGCACTTTTAACTACAACATAATTATGCGTACCTGGCCCGGATCAACAAGTAGACCCGATTTATACCTCGTTTTCATTATCACCCCATCAATAGTGACGCAATTATCCGATTTGCTAATCGGTCCTGTTATCATAAGACTTGACAACCACATTAGTCGATATTGTCAAATGGTGTTATCACCACCATTCGACCCGTTTGGACTATATGCCCAACGTTATCTATTTAATCAAAAACATCGTTTTTGATTTCCAATTCATACATCCATCCCATCCCGGATTTTATTACCATACCCTTTTTCTTTTACACTCTTTTGTTACAAGTTCAACCCATTTCGGCTTACGCCATGGGTATCCTTTTAACCTTGATTTACATTAGTCGACACTTGACAAAATTCCATATTTCCAATATTATCGTTTTCACGTTTACAACGTATCGAATAAACGAGTATTCTACATAAGTGTGTAAATTACACTTACCTCGCATCCACGCCACGCTTTTCTTTCCGTACTTGCTTCGTTTGACCCGCTCACTCATCAAGCTTCCCCTAGCTTGTTAGGCGCCAACTATCATTCATTATTCACAAGGTTGTTAGATTAGTCATTCCAAATCATGACTTTCACACCTTATGATTCTTTGACTATTTTTCTCTTTAAACTCATGAAATTCATCATTTCATCTTATTATTCAAAAACCCATTTCATGGTAAATATGATTTATGTACCCAAACACCTAAATTATTCAAGTACTTTGTCTTTACTAAATAATATGATGATTCTAATCACAAGTTTGACATTAACATCATCATATCATAAAAACCCATCTCAATCTTGTATGAACAAATACCCAATCATGTAATTTGTTCAAGTACCTTGTTTCTATTATCAATTATAATGGTTTTTTAACACAAGGTTATCATCATCTTCATTATTAAATCAAAACCCACTTAGCACATACAAGGGTCATCATCAAATCCTTGTTTCTAGAGCTAATTCATCAAGTTTTTATCTAGGGTTCATTTCTAAACATGAATTTCATACCATATCACTCATAAACTCAACATTCATTTACGAATTCTGATTTTGAGTGTTCATCATAGATTCCAAAACATTACCAAATTATAAAATTTGACATACCTCACGATCCCCTAGACTTGGTGATCGTTTGTAAGTGATCATGCATTTGATTTGAGCTAGTTTTGACCTTCAATTTGGGTGAATTAACTTGAGTTAGGGTTTTGGCTTCTCCTTGCTTCCCCTGACCTCTTTCACGCACACACACATTCACACACTAGTTTGTGTGTCGTGTTTTTAATTAAAATAAATATTAAGTTTCAATCTTCCTCTTTTGGCCCCTCAAGTTTGGTTAGTTAGTTAGGTAGGGTACAACCCACTTATTTCTAATAATGTTCCCCACTTATTAACTAGGTTAAGCATTCCTAATTAAATTAGTGGGTTCGGGGAATCTATGACTAAGTTTATCTTGAGTCCCGTTAACTCGGGCCTTTTTATCCATTTTAATTTTCTCAAAAGGATTTGTTCACTTTTTATTTAATATTAGGTTTATTTAATTAAATCCTAATATTTACCGGGTTACTTTTACCACTAACGGTACTTTACCCGTCTTTTAGTATTAACGTGGTTTGATTACCAAACCCGTTTTTTTTAGGGTGTTACAAAACCCAAACATAGCGTCGTCTTCATTATGTCATACATTGTGTTATTGCTTCTGATAATAAATACACAGTAGACAAAACCCAAAATAACATTATGTTATAAGTTCTAACAATAATACAATGTGCCGAAACCCTAGTAAAAAAAACGTCATAACAAAACTGTAACACCCCGAAAACGGGTTTGGTAATTAACCCATGTTAATACTAAAAGACGGGTAAAGTACCGTTAGTGGTAAAAATAGCCCGGTGAATATTAGGATTTTAAATAAATAAACCTAATATTAAATAAGTGTAGTATAAAGGCTTTTGGAGGAAATAAAGTTTATAGAAGGCCCGACCTAACGGGACCTAAAATAAACTTAGTCATAAATATTCCCGAACCCGCTAAGTTAACTAGGAACATTTAACCTAGTTAATAAGTGGGAAAATTGTTAAAAGAAATAAGTAGGTTGTGGCCTACTTAATAACGAACCAAGCACGAGGGGTTAAAGCGGGATAACTAGAAAAGTTATTTAATTTAAAACAAACACAAACACAAACACACACACAGTGTGTGTTCTGGATCGAGCTCAGGGGCGACCAAGAAGGGTCAAACCCTAATCAACACAATTTCATCAAATTGAAGGGGCAAATCAAGTCCAAATCAAAATCCGAGTATGAATTAGTGATCTCCATTGAAAAAGGAGTCATGAGGTATGTAAATTTCTTGAGAAATCTCTAGTTGAAATTCTGAGCAAACCTAGAGAACTCGAATCTGAGCTTGCATGTTTGTTGTTTGGATGAAATTAGTGATGAAACTATGTCTAGGAGTAAAACCCTAGCCATGTACTTGTTGAATTGATGTTCATGGTTGTGAATTCATGATCATACACTCATGTGTCAAGTGGGTTTTGATTATGTAGTAAAGATGATGATGTACACATGTTTAAAATCATCATAGTTGCTAGTAGGAACAAGATACTTGAACAATTTGCAAGTTTGAGTAATTGATCATAAGTGATAGTGGTGAATTTTGATGTTAATCTTGGTAAAAATAACTAGTTAGGGACTAGTTAGTAAATATGTAAAATTATGCACATTAGGTGTTTGTTAAAATGCCTAAATGAGAACTAAGTGTTGATAATGTGCCTAATTGAGTCTTGTGAACTTGATAGTGCAATCATATGTGTTAATTGGTGATTTGACTTTTAAATAGTCAAACCGACCATTAATAAGATCGAATGGTAATTGTGATAGAAAATATGTAAGATGGAATAGTCATAATTAATGATGACTAATATAACCGTCTTACGAATTATGATGATAGTTTGACGCTTGACAAGCTAGGTGGAGGCTTGGAAAGGAAGCGGGTCAAACGAAGCAAGTATGAAGGAAAAGCGTAATTCGGATGCAAGGTAAGTATAGCTTACACTAGTCTTAAATTGTGGAATATTTTCTTATCATATAAGTTATGAATGAGATATCTAAACAATTGAAATATGATGTTCCGTCGTGTAGTCGAACGGAACAAGAAAATCAAAGATGAAAGAAATCATAATAATGGTTAAAAAGAAGTAAATCGATAATTTGGTCATATTATGTCGAAAGCAATAAACGATTTATAAGTAAAATGACCGTACGGTGTTAAATGGAACGAGTCATGTAGAGGAGGTGATAATAAATATCATCTCGTAAAGATAAATGGTAAATTCGGCCAAACGGGTCAAAAGGTGTAGACAACACCTTTTGATTATATAGACTAATAAATTCTTTGTCGAGTTATATGCTTGCAGGAATAGATATCCAATGGATATTCGCATCGTTCTAAATTAGCGAATATAAAGCAAGGTATTAAAACCGGGTTAATAAGTTGATCCGGGCCAGGTATGTATAATAGATCAACTCCTCATTTAGAACTTGGAGATCTATGAGATTTAGGCAAAGTAAAAAGAAACATTCGGTTACCTTAAAAGGTAAACCGAAGGATTTAAATTATAGACAGAGTGTTTTGAAAATAAGAATTGGTTAAAAACGAGATTTTGGGCGTACATGGCTAAGCAAGCCCTTCGTTGTAAAAGAAGGGTTAAAAATGACCCAAAACGCCCTTGTAAGCAAAATTAAGCAAACAACTCTTAGAAGTCGCTTGAAAACAAGTTTTATAATCAAGTTAATACTTAGAATAAGTCTAATAGCGTAGATGTAAATCCTTGGTCAAAAGACTCTATATGAGTCTTTGCCGTAAATTGATAATCCGAAGGGTAAAACTCGGATTAGATAGATCGTCTCATTAAAACCCTCACAAATATAGATGTGATGGAAGGTCACTTGATAATTAATGTGGAAATAAAATGCTAGAAAGAAATGGGTGTGAGTTATGCATAAAAGTTGCTTAAATGTCCTTAACGGGTCAAAATAAGCACTTGAGTATAAGCGGGTTTAAAATGCGTAGAAAACCCATGGTTTGAGCCAAATATGATAGACGATATAGAACTTAGAAGGTTCACGAGAATTTGGGATCAAACAAACAAGTTTGTTTGATAAATACATGAATGGGTTAAAATGGGTAAATTCTAGTTTAAGCCAAAAGCTTAAAACTCTATAAATTTGTTAATCCGGAAGTCGGATTTTAAATCCATTTGATGGAGAATCAAATTACAAACATGTAGGAAGAAACGGTAGGTCAAACGGATAAGCGGTTTGAAAGATACGAAAGATTTCGTGTCAAATTACGGCGAAATGGAAAAACTGGATGCAGGGTCCACCGTAAATTACGGTGCCACCGTAATTTACGGTGGAGCTGATATGGTTACGGTGGTAACCTTCTGATTTACGGTAGAAGAAGATGAACCCAGGGGCCACCGTAAATTACGGTGCCACCGTAATTTACGGTGGAGGTCATTTTCAAAATTTTGTTTTTGGATTCAATGGTTTCCCGGACTCGTTTGGATACGTTTTAAAGCCCGTAAGACTAAAGCATTTCATGTTTTTGAAATGTAGGTACACTTGGATGCCGGAAGACGATCAAGTTCAACAAAGAACCGAACACGATAAAGATACACGCTTCCGCACATTGCCTCGTTGTAAAATTTTAACGATAAACCCGATCACGTTATGTAGAATAACTTATGATTTGTAAAAGTTTTAATAAACCCGTATTTCCAACGTTTATGTAATCTTAATTACATGATTGTTATTCGTAAAGTATATGTTAATCCTTGATTTATAAGAACGGGTGTTACAAGTTGGTATCAGAGCCTTGGTTTAAGAGATTCGAGTATGGTGGGGAGGAACCATGCTTGGACTTAAACCTTATGCTCTTAATAAAGATTGGTGTTCGGTTCGAGGCTTGATCGCAAATCCGGTAAGTGCATGTATGCTGATGGTCTAGCGTATTAAAGTGTTGTAGACAACACATAGGGTTACCGTGTGTTACACGTTACCCCAACTGAAATGATTGAAATAGTTGGCGAAAATACGTGCATTGACGCGTATAGTAGAAAAAGCTTTGTATTAGAATACGGGCGATTATTGAAGTAGATGTTACTAACTTTTGTGAATGTTTTAATTGAAGGACACTCGCGTTTGAAGATGACGAGAGTCAAACGAATTGTGGATATGATGATGGAATGGTCCGAGATATGACAAGAAGAGCATGCTCATTAAGGATCTAAATCACGTAATGGTCGCTAACAAGGCTAATGGCAAGAAAAGCCCGTTAGGGCAAGCATTTACCAGGTGCACGTTTAAATTATTGCATGAATGTAAATATGCAAGAAATACGTAGAAACTGATATTTGCATATGTAGATTGAAAACTTGGAAAGACCTGAATAGAATACCTATCCGGGATATTGTTTCCAAGAGAACTAAATAGAGGCATTACTTACATAGGGCGTGATGTGAAAACTATAAAAAGGTCGTGTATGTCATGTGTTAATCGCTTACTCTGGCCAAGTAAGTAGTGGCATATGATACCATGAGTTTCTTATAGCGGACACATTTACATCCGATGTAGTAAGGGCAGGGTGAATGGGACTAACTTAAAAAGTGCCCCAAATGGATCAAATGAGCAAAATATTTGATAATAATGTAAACGCACGGCCGTGTGACGGAAGCGTATTACATTAGGATAATGAGCCCGAGAGAAGGGACAGAGAAACATGTAAAATGATTTAGACAAGTATTGGGAGGGAGTGTACTTACACTCGAACCCAGAAAACGCAAGCATGTAAAATGATTTAGACAAGTATTGGGAGGGAGTGTACTTACACTCGAACCCAGAAAACGCAAGCATGTAAAATGATTTAGACAAGTATTGGGAGGGAGTGTACTTACACTCGAACCCAGAAAACGCAAGCATGTAAAATGATTTAGACAAGTATTGGGAGGGAGTGTACTTACACTCGAACCCAGAAAACGCAAACATGTAAAATGATTTAGACAAGTATTGGGAGGGAGTGTACTTACACTCGAACCCGGAAAACGCACACATGTAATATGATTTAGACGAGTATTGGGAGGGGGTGTACTTACACTCGAACCCGGAAAATGCGAATATGTCCCTAAACGAGTCGTTTTTGTAACGTCAAACTTAAAGACGAAGTCGGAATATAAAAATGAAGCAAGGTCTTAATGCATACCGGGAGGGTTGCAATAATAACGATTTAGGTAAAACACCCGGTGGATGGGTAAGAATTAAACACATGCGTAAACCATGAGACGTGAACGCGGGTTGAAAAATCAAAGTAACTTGGATTACGAGTTATGACTATAAAATCTCGTATATAGAAATTGGGAGTAAATATGTTCAACCATTCGAAGTCGAATGGGTTGAATAAAGAATAAAATTGATTGTTTATAAGTGATGGATTTCACATTAATAGGTCAAACATGTTGAATACAATATAACGCCGAATGGCACAAATGAGCACTAGCCAGATAAAGGTAGCGTTAAATGCAAGAGAATAATGAGCCCGGTAATGGGATATAACCAAATAAGAATAAATTATGGACTGTCAATATCCGGTATGGATAATTGACAAAAGTTAAAGAGAAGATCCTAAAACTAAAACTTCGGTTTTAGTAAGAAATAATGTTTTTACAAACATAAATTCTGATAGGAATTTAAATAGTAAGCATGAAAGATACAAGTCTTGACACTGATAGGCGCAAAACGATATATTCGAAAAGTGATATTTTCGAAAATGAAATTTGATATAAATTAAACATGATGTAACACAATCACGGTCAAGAAATGTAATGTGAAGTAGAAGCACATTATAACCAAGCAAGCGGTAAAAAGTAACTGGACTAATAAGTCTAATTAGTGAGACCCGTCAAGGTCATTTAAATAAATTTGGTTTGCTTGTAAACGGTAGGTTCGGTATGACTGAACCGAATAAATAAATCTGAAAACAAAAGAAAGTATTGCTAAAAGTGAAATATTTCACTAAGGACCCTTAAACGGGTCGAGGTGACAAAGGCACCAAGAGTTCGATAATATATAAAAGCGATGGAAATCGCTAAGTTAACTAAACTAGTAAAAATAACGGAATTACGTTATTTCAAGTTACATTATGTCATACGAGATACGTAGAGGTTCTGTAACCAAAAAGACATTACCATAATTTTTCTGGTAATGCCAACAATTGGTTAAAGTATGAGTAATGCTTAAGAGATTACTCAAGTCAAACGCATTGAGTTTAGAAACTCAATGAACTATGTAAGCAAGGTTTCGAGGACGAAACCTCTTTAAGGGGGGTAGACTTGTAACACCCCGAAAACGGGTTTGGTAATTAACCCATGTTAATACTAAAAGACGGGTAAAGTACCGTTAGTGGTAAAAATAGCCCGGTGAATATTAGGATTTTAAATAAATAAACCTAATATTAAATAAGTGTAGTATAAAGGCTTTTGGAGGAAATAAAGTTTATAGAAGGCCCGACCTAACGGGACCTAAAATAAACTTAGTCATAAATATTCCCGAACCCGCTAAGTTAACTAGGAACATTTAACCTAGTTAATAAGTGGGAAAATTGTTAAAAGAAATAAGTAGGTTGTGGCCTACTTAATAACGAACCAAGCACGAGGGGTTAAAGCGGGATAACTAGAAAAGTTATTTAATTTAAAACAAACACAAACACAAACACACACACAGTGTGTGTTCTGGATCGAGCTCAGGGGCGACCAAGAAGGGTCAAACCCTAATCAACACAATTTCATCAAATTGAAGGGGCAAATCAAGTCCAAATCAAAATCCGAGTATGAATTAGTGATCTCCATTGAAAAAGGAGTCATGAGGTATGTAAATTTCTTGAGAAATCTCTAGTTGAAATTCTGAGCAAACCTAGAGAACTCGAATCTGAGCTTGCATGTTTGTTGTTTGGATGAAATTAGTGATGAAACTATGTCTAGGAGTAAAACCCTAGCCATGTACTTGTTGAATTGATGTTCATGGTTGTGAATTCATGATCATACACTCATGTGTCAAGTGGGTTTTGATTATGTAGTAAAGATGATGATGTACACATGTTTAAAATCATCATAGTTGCTAGTAGGAACAAGATACTTGAACAATTTGCAAGTTTGAGTAATTGATCATAAGTGATAGTGGTGAATTTTGATGTTAATCTTGGTAAAAATAACTAGTTAGGGACTAGTTAGTAAATATGTAAAATTATGCACATTAGGTGTTTGTTAAAATGCCTAAATGAGAACTAAGTGTTGATAATGTGCCTAATTGAGTCTTGTGAACTTGATAGTGCAATCATATGTGTTAATTGGTGATTTGACTTTTAAATAGTCAAACCGACCATTAATAAGATCGAATGGTAATTGTGATAGAAAATATGTAAGATGGAATAGTCATAATTAATGATGACTAATATAACCGTCTTACGAATTATGATGATAGTTTGACGCTTGACAAGCTAGGTGGAGGCTTGGAAAGGAAGCGGGTCAAACGAAGCAAGTATGAAGGAAAAGCGTAATTCGGATGCAAGGTAAGTATAGCTTACACTAGTCTTAAATTGTGGAATATTTTCTTATCATATAAGTTATGAATGAGATATCTAAACAATTGAAATATGATGTTCCGTCGTGTAGTCGAACGGAACAAGAAAATCAAAGATGAAAGAAATCATAATAATGGTTAAAAAGAAGTAAATCGATAATTTGGTCATATTATGTCGAAAGCAATAAACGGTTTATAAGTAAAATGACCGTACGGTGTTAAATGGAACGAGTCATGTAGAGGAGGTGATAATAAATATCATCTCGTAAAGATAAATGGTAAATTCGGCCAAACGGGTCAAAAGGTGTAGACAACACCTTTTGATTATATAGACTAATAAATTCTTTGTCGAGTTATATGCTTGCAGGAATAGATATCCAATGGATATTCGCATCGTTCTAAATTAGCGAATATAAAGCAAGGTATTAAAACCGGGTTAATAAGTTGATCCGGGCCAGGTATGTATAATAGATCAACTCCTCATTTAGAACTTGGAGATCTATGAGATTTAGGCAAAGTAAAAAGAAACATTCGGTTACCTTAAAAGGTAAACCGAAGGATTTAAATTATAGACAGAGTGTTTTGAAAATAAGAATTGGTTAAAAACGAGATTTTGGGCGTACATGGCTAAGCAAGCCCTTCGTTGTAAAAGAAGGGTTAAAAATGACCCAAAACGCCCTTGTAAGCAAAATTAAGCAAACAACTCTTAGAAGTCGCTTGAAAACAAGTTTTATAATCAAGTTAATACTTAGAATAAGTCTAATAGCGTAGATGTAAATCCTTGGTCAAAAGACTCTATATGAGTCTTTGCCGTAAATTGATAATCCGAAGGGTAAAACTCGGATTAGATAGATCGTCTCATTAAAACCCTCACAAATATAGATGTGATGGAAGGTCACTTGATAATTAATGTGGAAATAAAATGCTAGAAAGAAATGGGTGTGAGTTATGCATAAAAGTTGCTTAAATGTCCTTAACGGGTCAAAATAAGCACTTGAGTATAAGCGGGTTTAAAATGCGTAGAAAACCCATGGTTTGAGCCAAATATGATAGACGATATAGAACTTAGAAGGTTCACGAGAATTTGGGATCAAACAAACAAGTTTGTTTGATAAATACATGAATGGGTTAAAATGGGTAAATTCTAGTTTAAGCCAAAAGCTTAAAACTCTATAAATTTGTTAATCCGGAAGTCGGATTTTAAATCCATTTGATGGAGAATCAAATTACAAACATGTAGGAAGAAACGGTAGGTCAAACGGATAAGCGGTTTGAAAGATACGAAAGATTTCGTGTCAAATTGCGGCGAAATGGAAAAACTGGATGCAGGGTCCACCGTAAATTACGGTGCCACCGTAATTTACGGTGGAGCTGATATGGTTACGGTGGTAACCTTCTGATTTACGGTAGAAGAAGATGAACCCAGGGGCCACCGTAAATTACGGTGCCACCGTAATTTACGGTGGAGGTCATTTTCAAAATTTTGTTTTTGGATTCAATGGTTTCCCGGACTCGTTTGGATACGTTTTAAAGCCCGTAAGACTAAAGCATTTCATGTTTTTGAAATGTAGGTACACTTGGATGCCGGAAGACGATCAAGTTCAACAAAGAACCGAACACGATAAAGATACACGCTTCCGCACATTGCCTCGTTGTAAAATTTTAACGATAAACCCGATCACGTTATGTAGAATAACTTATGATTTGTAAAAGTTTTAATAAACCCATATTTCCAACGTTTATGTAATCTTAATTACATGATTATTATTCGTAAAGTATATGTTAATCCTTGATTTATAAGAACGGGTGTTACAAAAACCCAATTGAAAAACACAATAACCGACAAAATTAAACACAATGTATAGAAAACTCATCGTCATTGTGCCATACGTTGTGTTATAGGTTCTGATACTAAAAACACAATGGACAAAACTCAAAATAACATTGTGTTATCTGTTCTGATAATAACACGATGTATAGTAACCCTAGTATAAAATGTAATGACCAAAACTCAGTTGAAAAACACAATGACCAGAACATTTAACACAATGCAAAGAAAACTCATATTCATTGTGTCATACATTATGTTATAGGTTCTGATAATAAAAACACAATGAGAACCCAAAATAATATTGTATTATGGGTTCTGACAATAACACAATGTATAGAAACCCTAGTAAAAAACGTATTGACCAAAACGCAGTTGAAAAACACAATAACCAGAAGTTTTAACACAATCTATAGAAACCCAGTAAAAATGTAATTATTTTATGTTTTATTGGATTACAAATAGAGAAGAATCGTAGATATCTTGCCATATTACAATGATTTTTTTTGTAGAAAAAATATTGTATAAAAAAGTTATGAACATTTTAAAATGATAAAGGAATTAACATTTGTCTTGCATATGTAGGGAGAAAGTCAACAAATATAGAATATTCCGTGTTTCATCTGCTTTTTCCCCAAAAACTAAATGATTAAAAGAGCATACATGAAAAATAAATTATCATTTTTTATTATTATTAAAATGAAAAATAAAGAGTTATTTGATTTTAATAATTCAAAGCTTCACATGTTGCCCGAGAAATAATCTCACCTTTAAAAATCCCTTCAACGATCCTAATTTGTAAGAATTTGGCTCACATTGATCCTTTAATAATATATAAGAATTTGACCTCCTCAATAGATTCAAGTGCACATGCAGTCTCCTTAATTAAATTAAGCGCACATACAGTTTGAAAACGATCGATGGGGGCAGTGGCGGACCCATGAATTTTTCCATGGGGGTGCGGAACATTTTTAAAAAATTTATGCCCCAAGGTATATAAATAAAAAATCGGTTTGTATCGGGTCGGTTCGGGTGGAGTCGGATAATGTAAAACAAAAGAACTTAATTTATATAACCCACCATAACATAATGAAGACAATACGAAGCACATGTCTACTATGGTTAGTATGCGGCTATAATAGGCTGCTGGAGGTGGCTAATATCAACCAAAAACAAAAATCATCAAAAATAACAAAGAAACTTACCCGTGGCTGATTACGGTGGTGTGCGACTGCTGACTGTTCACTGTTGTCGTTGTTGATGTTTTGATCGCTGGCGTGCAAGGACGATAAAGAGAGCAGGATAGAATATGTAAGGGTTTTGGGTTTGTTTATTTTATTTTGTTTGAAATATTGTTGATTTGTTGGGTTTGTTTATTGGGCAAAGACTTAGTAGTGGGCTAGTTAAATGTATTGGGTATTTGGGTTTAGTTATTTAGGTATTAAAAGTAATATAATTTAGGTAGTATTTTTTATAAAATAGGAGTTTACTAAAGAATATTTTTAAAATATAAATTGATAACACTTTTTACCTAAGGGGTGCGGACGAAAAATTCCAAGAGGTGCGGACGGAAAATTCAATGGGGTGCGGACGAAAAATTCCAAGGGGTGCGGACGGGATTTTCGACGGAACTTAGCACTAAATTTTTTTTCCCGGGGGTGCGCCCGCCCACCCTGGGCTGGGCTTAGGTCCGCCCTTGGATGAGGGCCAAATTCTTACAAGTCACGATCGTTGGGGGAAATTTTTAGAGTTGAGATTATTATCGACCAATAGGTGAAATTTGAGATTATTAAAATCCAATAACCCAAAAATAAATTATATATTTTTTTTCTGTTGTAAAACAAATCAAAATTTAAAATGATAATAATTCGATTTGATGCAAATCGATTAAATGAAAAATAAATTATATTTTTTAATATTCAGTTATTATAAAAAAAAAAAAACAAATCAAAACTTAAAACAATATTTCGGTTTTGATGCACCCCGGCTAAAAGAAATTAAGAATGTAATTCATAAATTCATCAAACTAAACTTCCTTTATACCAATTGTGGAATGTAACTTTTGAGCCATACATAGGTGGTGGATTTTTTTAATATTTAGCAACCGTACAACTTGCATGCACGTGAGCACAACACCAGTTTCTTTTCAATGGCACAACACCAGTTCCTTTTCAACTCCAAACCCTTTAGTTTTTTGTCTAGAAAAGGTAATTCATTTCATCATCATCTTCTTCCCATCTTTCTCATTCACATGTAGAATCTTTTTATCAGGTGTTTTGGACACTAGTTTTGTTAGGATGTGCATCACATGACATGACATGCAATACAATACAATACAATACAATACAATACAATACAACTCATCTTCAACTTATATTCAACTTAGAACAATATATCACTAATTTCAAACATGTTGTGCGCGTATGTAATTAATTAAAGGCGTGTAGTATATCTGTATATGTAATGTGGCGTGACAGCCACGCTTGAAATATCGACGAACAAACGTTTAAAATTGCTAGAGAAATTGTCTAAATGGTTTTTAAGTCCACAGAAACTAGCTATGCCTTGATCTTATAATTAACTCCCAAAAGTATGTTTTTGCAACAATAAAATTTGTAAATTTTTTTGGCATAATATAATATTATATTTAACACTTTTTGTTATTATCACACTTTTTTAGAACGACAAAAAAATATATTAATGATACTAGCTACTAGCAAGAACTAGAGTCTGGATGTTTAACATACAAAGAACTATATTATAGTGGACAATCAAAGCTCCATATTACAATCAAAACAATTATATTAAGAGCCTTGTACTAATTCGATTCTTGTAGTTCTTTGTTTATTCTTGGTTATCTATTGGACGCATCTCTATCAATCTATCCATGGGCGAAGCTTTTAAGGGGCGGGAGGTGGCGGCCGACCCCCCGAATTTTTGGCTCAGTAGTGGAGAGTATGTAGTTTTTGTATAGAAATTTTTGGTTATATACGTTTTCGACCCCCCAGTTTTATATAAATTTTTAGGTCTGGTGACTTCCGCCCCCTCCCCCCCCCCCCCCCCACCCGGTTGGAAATCTCAAGCTTCGCCACCGAATCTATCATCAATCCATCTCATTATATGTATATCATAGGTACAAATTTGGTAATTGGTATCAATTCTTTTGTTTTTATTTTTTTAACGACAAATGTTACTCTTATTCTATTTTACACCAATACTCCAATATTATCCCCTATTACCCAGGTTTGAAACTTCGATCTACACTCTAATAGATATGTGTCTCTACTAAGTGGGCTAGCTTCACATAGGCAAATAATATCAAATGACTGATATAATCTTATGATTTAAAATTCAACCATCTCTAATACCACTTGTCACGGGGTCGTCCCCATAGGCCTCACACAACGCCCTTGATTGCCCGAGGGCAGATGATGCATGTATGCCACCTTAATGTACAATTCTCGTCAAACTATGGGTATAATCCTTTGCCTTTCACCGTTCATATTTGTATAGGAGATCATAATCAAATGAGTGTTCACCTTAGTTGTTCTACATGAGATTTTTGTTCTCGTTGGGCTCATCTTAGGATGCCGTTTACATGTGCTTGGTTAAACTTCTTCACTTTAACGTTTAAAGCATCCGTAGATACGCGTTTAATTGAGTCACTTTGAGATATTATAAGTTTAAATTTATATATTTTTAAACTAGTTAAGGATATTCTCATCATTTGGTTTGTTTTATTATTTGTGTGTGACCTAATATGATAGTTCTAATAAACTCGTGAACTTAATATAAAAAAAAATATCATATGCATAGATAATACATTATCTCTTAATTTTATGATCATTTTATTTAATCAAAGGGGGTACCAATTGTTAACTTTTTAAATACCCACACACATTACAACCAATTTTGTTATACTTTTGCTGATTACTGATATTATGTGATGTGTAAAACAAGTTATATGATTTATAAAAAAAAATTGACTGGCAAAGAGGAGTTCTTTTTATTTTTTATAAATAAAAGTAATATATCATTTAAAGAAAAAACGTCTATTTATTCACATGACAATCTAGAAAAAAGAGTTGATCCTCTCACATTTCTACATATCACCTTTTACCTCCCTCTATTTAAGGGCTACTTGGTTGATGATGTAAGGTCACTGGAAAGTGAAAACACAAAGCGTTTGACCGGTCAGAGTGAAGATCAACAGGTTTATTTTTATATATTTTTTCTAAAGATGTATATTTAAATATATATATATATATATATATATATATATATATGTATTTAACCTGCACATTGTTAAATGTTAAGTAACCGTTAATCAAATTTTATATAAATAAAGATTTACTTGTTACAAGCTGCTAATCATGGCTTTCATAATGTGACATGTCCGATTGGTTCGACCAGTAAACCTATAGAAGAACCAGTTCGATAGTTGTTCTTGTTTTTTTTTTTTTTAAATATTGTTGCTAAATCAACTTTTTATGTATTTTCAAAACATATATTTTGTATGTTACATATGTTATGTTATATATGCAAATTGTATATTATGTATTTTTTTTTAATATCATATATCTTTTATGTTTTTGCTAGGAGTTTGGAAGGCATGGCAGATGCGAACAACTATTTTCAGGGTAACGTTTATTTACCTGTGTTTTGTTATACTTTTATATTTAATAAAAATTGTAGCATGTTTGTTTACCATACTCAGTATTTTAATTTTATACATATGTTACACTTGTAATATATCATATATTTTTTAAAACATAAGTTTTAATGCATAGCATATGGTTTTAAAACATGGTCTTATAACGGGTCTAAACCAAACATAAAGTAAATAGTTTTCTCATAATCCTGGGATGTTAAATGGGCAAGCTAGACACCTAGACCTCATTTCTTTTCAGCTTGTTGTCTCTAAGAACGTTTATTAATTAATTAATTTATTTGCTTATTGAGCGATAACTAGAAGATGGAACGTCTTCGAAGCTGGAAACTTTGCAAAAACAACACAAGAAGAAAACCGAGAAAATCCATGAACTCAAGAATCAAATTGAAAACTTGAAGTCTCGACTAGATGAAACAAAGAATGTTGTTTCAAAGGGTAGCGATGAGTCAATGAAGAAGTTAAGTGAAAACTACAACCAACTACGAGACGAGTACAATCTGCTCCTTGGTCAGAAATCCAACAAAAAGCAAGTCAATTAAGGGTCTTTAATTAATCGATTGCGATGTTTGTTAGATTTTAACTTCTATTTAAAAAAGAACACCATTGTGTGTTCATGGTATCTTCTCTTTGTTATTTCACAAGTGAGAATGATTTTATAGGTTTAACAAGTGAATTTAAGCTAAGTTAACATCAACTCGGACACAAGGCAATAAAGGTACGAGCTAAACTGGCTCAGCTCGTAGTGTTCAATCCAAGAGTTGAGGTTCATCTCGTAGTCAACTCAAGCCAACTCTCGGACTTGAAAGTTCATACATAAAATGAGTAGGCTAAACTTTTATTTCTTATTTGAGCAAGTGATCTAGCTCAAGCCAAATCGGCTCATGCTTCGCCTGAAAGTGTAAACGAGCCAACAAACTCGAATTCAACTTAATCAAGGTTTAAAAAGTTAATTAAGACCGAGTTATTAGTGACGAGTTATCTATTCGACCCTAACTACAATCAGAAAATAAAGAAAGAATGCTTCTTTTATAATCAAATATTAAATGGATTTTGTTATTTCTTTGTAAAATAATATATTTTGTGAAGAAATACATCTTCAACCAATTTTGATCCGTTCAAATATAATCAAATATTAAATGGATTTTGTTATTTCTTTGTAAAATAATATATTTTGCGAAGAAATACATCTTCAACTTCAACCAATTTTGATCCGTTCAAATATAATCAAATATTAAATGGATTTTGTTATTTCTTTGTAAAATAATATATTTTGCGAAGAAATACATCTTCAACCAATTTTGATCCGTTCAAAGAGAGGACAAAAAGCAACCAAGGTTTGCAAATAACCCAAAAACCAAATATGGGCTGGTGATGGTTTTACAAGTTGGGTCCTGGAATACAAGAATCGTTATAAAGCCCATTAACGGTTTAAAATTGGCCCGTTTTAGTTAAGTAATAAAATAGAAAGAGTTTACAACTTGGGCTATTTAATTAGTTTACAACTTGGGCTATTTAATTATATATATAGAGAAACGGGATCGGGAGAAACCGCTCAAAAGTGTGAGAACGGTGAGAATGCTTCCTGGCCCAACACGTGTCACGCCGCTTAGAAAAGGGCGGAGGGGCTTTTTTGTCCTTTCATCTTCTGTTTTTCCAGTTCCGCTTTTCCCAATATTGTTTTAATTTTTTGTTTTTAAGTTTTTTTGCGTTAACCAAATTCAATAATTAATGGCGTTTTAATGGTTTCATTGTATCAACATTTTGGCGTTTATGGCGTTTATTCACATCGTATGCCATTGGAACCCAGGGGGCAGAAAATCTTTTTGAATGGCGTTTTTCAAGGGGTTTTAAACAAGATGGCCCATTGTTCTTTTATTTTTTATAAACATTTTGGAGTTTGTGGTATCTTGGCGTTTTACTATTGTTAAATTATATTTCAACCATAGGAAAAAAAAATACAAGGGAAGAAAATAAATTAAAAATCATAATCGAATTTCTTTTCATAATATTCACTGTCATCTGTCTCTCTTCTTTAATAGTACAAGAACTGTCACCAAATATATGGCGTTTTATGTAAAACTTAACAAACACATCGGTTTGATTATTTTGCCTGCTCGTCTGTTGAATTGTTTTTTTTTTTTTTTTTTTTTGTGGATGTTTGGGGACATATATCTATGGCGTGTGGGTGGGTTTTTCGCTTTTTCTTCATGTTGATCTTCATCTTTATAATCAACCCACTCTTCAGTGTCATTGATCTCTTCTCCTCATCCAAGCCTCTTCAAGAACAAAAAATACAAAATGCCATATGACTGGCATCAGTATCTTTTTCTTGAAATTTTGTCCATCTCATGCAGCAAAATCTTTCTGAGTTACTCGCCTCCGCTAACAATTCATTTAGTGAAACTTGACGAATAACAATACTGAATATCCAAGAAAGCATATTAGCCATCTTTGATTTTTTTTTTGCGTTTTACAGTGAGTGGTGTTTAGTAGTATTGGCGTTTTTTTTTTTTTTTTTGTTTGATCAAATGGAAGTTGCTGAGATGTATCATTTTATAGGATCTATTTTGGTGCCTAAGTTAGGCGGTGCGTTATTATAATAAAGTATTTGTCTTTTCAGTTACTGTTTGTAATTATTGTTTTAACAAGTTTTACCTCTGAAGTCTGTAACACGTCATATCTTTCAAGTTTGGCATTTTAGATTCTAATATAATAAATTTTCCCTTTCTTCAGTTTTCTGATTTGAAGTTACTGTTTCTAGTTACATTTTCAAGTTTGTTTTTTTTTTATAATACTTTTTCAAACTAATTTTATTATAGTTTGGGAGTTTTTTGGGGGCGTTTAACGGGATGATATCGTTTAAACAAGCATTTTGGATGTTTTGGCGTTTTTATTATATATGGTGTTTTTATTATACAACAATCAACTGAAAAGAAAAATAAAAAAAAGAATACATAAAAAAAGTTTTTTTTTATAATACTTGTCCAAATAATTTTATGATGGTTTGATAAACGCCAAAGGTGTAAGACATTTGCCTTTTTGACGTTTTTATTAGATATGGCGTTGTTTATTAAATAACAATCAACTGAAAAAGAAAATTAAACAAAATAAATATTGATCTTCCAAATCTTCACTGTCACCAGTCTCTTTCTTCTTTTGAAGCATCTTCACTGGCTGTTTCGACTTTCGTATGAAATCAACCTCTTTTTCTATAATTTTTGTCAATCTCATGCAGCAAAATGTTATTGAGTTTACACCCTTTCAGCCAAAATGTTATCTTTTTTTGCGTTTTACCGAGAAAAAGAACGCCACAAAATAAACCATCTTAAAACTGTAAATTTGATCATGCTAAAATCAATAAAGTGTTGTTGTATGGTGTTGGATAACATTGTAAATCGTCAGTTAAGAAAGATAACTGACAATGCTGTCCACACCATACAACTACACTTTATTGACAGCAATATATTTGATGTTTGGGTTTTCTAGCGTTTATCAGTCGAATGGTATATATTAAATATGACGTTTGGGGTTTTTGTTTGTGTTTTTTAATTGAAGGTCTGAGTTGTTGTATATATATGATTTTTTGGCGGGTTTTTTTAGGCGGGATTTTACTATAATTAAGTTTGGCGTTTTATATCTAATGGCGTTTTAGCAGAATGTTGTGTGATTTTTGTTTTGGCGTTTTATTTTCATGAGGTGGCGTTTTGTTTGGAGTAGTCAAAAGACGCTTTTACCCTTAATGAAGCGCGTCCACGTAATAAAATTGATGTTATTTACGAAAATGCCACCGCGCCAATCTAGTCCATAGATTGTTTTGATCGAACGATCGATAAGCGTTCTCACCGTTCTCACACTTTCTACCGTTTTCTCTAAATCCCGACC